>CAIGRP010004937.1:0-11863 GCA_903798385.1 Fraxinus cuspidata
TGAGGAGGAAGCTCCACCTAGATACTAAGCGGATGGGAATGGCTATGAATGATTATACCGATCCTACGAGCTTGATGATGGAGATAACAATCTCTATTTCTCTAGAGAGCTTCGCAGATTCTCTATGCCTCCCAACTTTGTACCTTATAAAATAACAAAATACAAAGGAAAATGTGGCCTAGAGAAACACCTCAATAAGTACAAAACACAGATGAGCTTGAAAGGCTCCTCGTCGACCCTAAAATGCAGAACCTTCTACTTAACTCTAAGTGGAGCAACTGATGTATGGTACGGTAGATTACCACCACTAAGCATCAAGAGTTGGCCTAACTTGAAGAAGGTATTCTTGAATCAATATCTATCTAGGAAAGATGAGGAGTTCACTATTCAATGCCTCCAAGATATGAGGCAAGCTGCAGGAAAAACACTGAAGAATTACCTGGTTTGTTTTACCAATGAGATAACCTACTCTGACCAGGTTATTTATAAAGTGGCGCTTTCAACACTAAAAAGAGGCATAAACAATGTGAATACCCTATTTTAGAGGGATGTGCAGAATGAAAACCCTACCATTTATCACGAGCTGGTTAAGATGATAAGGGTAGAGATCGTTATTGAAGAGATGATTGATCATCAATAGGGTAGTACAGGGACTCCCACCACCCTAGAGATAAATGGGAAGGGCCCCACTTCGCATTTGGTAAGCCAAAAGTAGACTCAAGCTAGACATGTTGTGGTTCCAACTTCTGGACAGGCCTTAGCCACAGCCATAGCAACATTAAATGTAGTACCAATACTTGCTTATGAAAATGTTGGGCCCAATAGCAATGTCGAAGCTGGAACATCAAAGAGACCCTCTAACTCTAAAAATAAAGAGAAGGGCAGAGGGCCTAAAAATAGGCCCACTGTCGAGATTTGACCATATTGTACATTCCATCGATTCTATGGCCATAATATAAGTGAATATGGAGACGTCTCTTGATCTATAGAGAGAAGTAATCCTTGCAACACGAGGAGAGAAGATTGTCTCCATAATAATCTACCAAGGTAGGTTTTTCCTAGAAGAAGCAATGTGAGGCGGCACACGAGGGAAAATTTGCTTCATCAAATGAGAAATGAGGATAGAGAAGGGCCCTAAGGTGGATAGAGGGAAAGGAGAGACCCAATAGCCACAACAAAAATTGTGCCTACTCGGGATATCAATACGATTATTGGATGACCCCATATAGGAGGTGATTTCTGGAATGCATAGACGAACTATACTAGAGAGGCTAAAGATCCATTCATGGCCAGTTGCATCGTTAACCATTCCCAAAAGGCGAGGCCGGTAGAGCCTATCACATTTACCCAAGAGGACGCGGTAGGTTTGCATTATCCTACAATGGATTAAAATGCACGCTCATAGACAATGGGAGTTCGGTAAGCATACTATTTTGCTCCACCCATGACAAGATGTTGGTGGATCATGAGCTCACTCCCATGACCACATCCCTGTATAGATTCATAGGCGATAGAATCCTCCCAAGAAATCACTCGGGCTATCGAAATGGGAGTACCTCTCTTGACATCTCACCACTTCTTGTAATTCCTAGTAGTGGATCTGCTTACCATAGGGTGTTAAGCAGACTCGCGTCAAAGGAGTTATGGGTAGTTACCACTTGTGCATGAAGTTTCTTACTAAGCAAGGTATCGTTATGGTCCGAGGCGATCAAATACGGTCAATGGAGTGCTACCTCAACTTCTTAAGTAAGGCAGAGCACCTTAGCGTAAATGTGATGATTACAGACATTAAGATGCTTGATGCCTCTGAACAAGGGCCTATTCCTGAACACGGGTGAGTCGTTGAGATGGCAGAGTTCCCTAGTAAATTCCTGAGGTATATAATTAATCAGAGGAGAATTGAAGCAAATCCATAAAAGATTAAGGCCTTAGTTGAGATGGGATCACCTCAAAACCCCAAAGAGATACAAAGCCTTACCGGAAGAATAGCTGCTCTCAATCACTTCATCTTGAAAGCATTTGACAAGTGCCTCCTTTTCTTCAAGATTCTTAAGGAGGAAAGAAAATACAGTAGACATCAGAGTACAAAGAGGCATTCCAGGTATTGAAGAAGCACCTAGGACAAGCCTCGTTCCTGTCTAAACCCAACCCAGACGAACCTTTATTGCTTTACCTGGCAACTTTCAATGAGGCCGTCAGCTTGGTGCTCGTAAGGGAAGATGACATGCACTAGCTACCTATCTATTACATAAGCAAAGTTCTTTTGTCAGTAGTGGCTTGCTATCCAAACATGGAGAAGCTCGCCTTCTCCCTAATTCCGCATCAATGAAATTGAGGTCGTACTTCCAGGCTCATAGTATTCATGTGTTAACAAATTTTCCACTTAATTAAGTACTATAGAAATCGACACCTCAGGGCGATTATTGAAATAGGTTGTCGAGCTCAGTGAGTTCGATTTTGTCTACAAACCCAAGAATGCCATCAAGGGCCAAGCCCTTACAGATTTTGTGGCTGAATTTGCAAAAACTCTTGAGGTAGAGTTGATTATGGAACTGGCAGAGCCTCTCACCTGGAACCTTTTTGTGTATGTATGTCTGCAAACCTTAAATTGGCCACGAATCTTCTCCCTGACTTTGAATAGTTCGAACTGGTACAAATTTCGCATTTAAGGAAAACTCACAGCGATGCTTTATCAAAATTAGTCAGCAGTAAAGATTCCAAACTTCTCAAAGTGGTCCCTATTGAGCACCTCGCAAGACCGCCAATCATGATGGGAGAAGAAGTGATGTGGAATGAAAGTACCTTACCATAGATGCCACCCATTATTACCTTTCTCAAAGATTAGGTCGTGCCTGATAATAAAATCAAAGCCCACGAACTTAGGAGAAGAGTTTCTCATTTTCTTATGTAAGACGATGTCTCATACAAGAGAGGTTTTTCCTTACCACTTCTTCTTGTACTGGAGGAGAAGAGTACAATTACATCCTAAGGAGGATTCATGAGGGAGTGTGTGGCAACCATTTTGGAGGGGCGGCGTTAGCATACAAAGTGCTCAGGTAGGAATATTACTGGCCCTCCCTGAAAAAGGATGTACTATAGTTCTGTACGAAAATATGACAAGTGTCAACGCTTCTCCAATGTCAAACGCAACCATCCCAAAAGCTCACAGTGGCATCCAGTCCTTGACTTTTGCCAAGTGGAGAGTTGAATTCATAGGCCCCTTGCCAAAGGGAAGATTAAGTACCAGATTTGCTATTGTTGCAATTGACTACTTTACAAAATGGGTTGAAGTAGAACCTCTGGCTAAGGTTACAGAGGCAAACACTTCCAAGTTTATTTGGAAAAACATAATATGCTGGTTTAGTATTCCCCATTCTATTGTATCTGACAATGGCAAACAGTTCGACAATAAAAAACATCTGAATTTATGTAACGAGGCAAGGATCAAAAAAACTTATCAACGTCACATCACTCCAAAGCCAACGACCAAGTTGACGTTGTCAACAAAACCATTAAATATACTCTAAAAATGAAACTTGATGCTTCGAAAACAGCATGGGTTGGTGAGATTTCCTCAAGTTCTTTGGGATATATGCACTACCAGCCAATTTGCAACACGAGAAACCCCATTCCATAACTTATGGGGCTGAAGTCATAAGCCCGATGGAGGTAGGAGTACCCTAACCTCCTCAGATTCATTTCAATGAAATAACAAATAACAAACCGAAAATTTGTAAGCTTGAATTCCTTGAAGAAAAGATGGATGCCTCTCAGATAAAGCTCGCTATGTACCAATGAAAGATGATTCGTTATTATAATGGAAAAGTAAAGAAAATGCGTTTCGCCTAGGAGACTGGTGCTCTGTAAGGTTCCGGTCTTCAAAACAACCAGGCATGGGTACCTTAGGACCCAATTGGGAAGGTCCATATTGTATCAAGGAAGAACCACGCATGATACTTATAAAATTGAAAGCATAGAAGGAAAGTTGCTACCTCATCCTTGGAATATTAAGCATTTGAGGAAATACTACCAGTAGTTTGTCATCGAAATGTTTATGTAAATATCTTTGTGCTAATGAAATAAGTTATTACAACCACTGTTTCATTACTTTTTCTCTCCATGGATGAACCATCCACCACGGACCAAGCCCTTGACGAGATGCGTAATACATTCCATGAGGTCACCTTCTCTAAGGAGCTCCACTTCGATAGGAAGCACGCGACACCCTCTAGGGGTCGCCTCGGTGCACCATCGAAGATGATGCTATCCTAACCATCCACTATGGAGGAAGCCCTTGACAAGTTGCGTGACACCGTCAATGGGGTCACCTCTATCAAAGATGTCCACTTCAACATGCGAGGCACGTGATACCCCTATAAGGGTCTCCTCAGTGTACCATCGAAGACGAGGCCCTCCATGGATGAACAACCCACCATATGGGAAGCCCTTGACGAGGTGCATCATACCTCCCACAGGGTCACCTCTATCAAGGATGTCGACTTCGATAGCGAGGCGCGCAACACCCGTACAAGGTTCGCCTCGGTGTACCATCGAAGATGATGCCTTCCATGGATGAACCATTCGCCATGGAAGAAGCCCTTGATACGGATTAAACATTATTTGAGGCAATAACAAGTATGCGAGGCACGTGACACCCCTATAAGGGTCTCCTCAGTGCACCATCGAAGACGAGGCCCTCCATGGATGAATAATCCACCATATGGGAAGCCCTTGACGAGGTGCGTCATACCTTCCACAAGGTCACCTCTATCAAGGATGTCGACTTCGATAGCGATGCGCACAACACCCGCACAAGGTTCGCCTCAGTGTACCATCGAAGATGATGCCTTCCATGGATGAACCATTCGCCATGGAGGAAGCCCTTGATACGGATTAAACATTATTCGAGGCAATAACAAGTCATATGTGGAGGTGAAAAGTTGTTTAGAAGAAGTGCTTAGTACAAACCGAGGCGATTGATAATTGTTTACTGAGGCATAGATATCTTGTCAATTATTGTTATTTGTATAAGCTACTACATAGGTACTCAAACTAGTTCATCAATTGTACAATAAGTAAATGCGTAAAGTGTATAAGAGAGCTGTCAATGAAAGAGGCATTAACATTTGGATTGAGGGCCAAAGCCGTTACAATTTTTTTTTCTAAAAAGCCCTTACTGACAAAATGGCCCCATCACCAACTTGAAGGTAGGGCCGGCCCACAGTAGGTCCTCCAAAACTCCTCCTTAAGAGCAGATATATCCAAGTCTAAGTGGCCTCCCTTAGGTGCTCCACCTTTAACTAAGCATTCCAAGATGACCAATAATTTGGCCAAGATGTCGTAAAGCTCGATTTTCTCAAAGTTGTCGATATAATTCTGGACTCCCACTTCACCATCAGTCTTCGCCTCAGCCTTCAAGGACATAATTTCCTTTGCTTAGGCTTCTGTTAACTACCTCAGTTCTACCTTCTCTATTCAAGGCCTCCAAAGCCTTGTTCGTTTGCATAGTCCACATGTCTCGTTATGATGGCCAGTTTCATGCAACTCTTTTTTCAGTTGCTCCACCATAACTTTAGCTTTCTCTAGATTGATCTTGGCCTCAGCCCTCCTCACCTTCACCTTAGCCCTCTCCGCGCTCAAAGCATCGCCGTAGTATAGGATGGTCTCCAGCCTTTGAGTAAGGTCAACATTTTTACCTCCGAGATCTTTCACCAGGCCTTCAAGCCAGATGGTCTCTCCACGTATTGGTCTGGTATTTATTATGGACCAAAGCCGCCGAAGCCATTTCAAAAGACAGTACATCTAATACCTCATTTACCAGCTCATCTGATTTTGTACCTAAGAAATCTTCAACTTTATTTGATCGTTGCCTCTTTCACTTTGGTAGAGTTGATGCGTGAATCTCATTCAGAGCCTCTGGAGACAAGGCTTTAGAGGTGGAGGAAGGCCAGTTGTTTCTGATGGAGGCAATGACCTCTTCCTAATCACTATCCCAGTTGGGATATTAGATGAGCGATGTGGCGGCCTTGCCATAGTAGGTCTAGAAAAGGTCTCTAGTGACCTTTTTCTCCTTCTTTATCAAAGGCTCCCCATTTTCATCATCTTCGTCTGAGGGAGTGAACTTCTTGCTGGTATTTACCAGATGCTCTGTTTGTTTCTTATATGCAGCTAAGGAGGTTTTTGGCACGTGTGCTTCAACTTTGAGTCGTTGTATCGTGCAAAATCTGACTTTAACGTCATTTTCTTCATAAAATCGTCTGCAAAAATACAAAGTATTAGAGCCTCTGATAAGCGCATTGTTGTCAAGGCTAAGTAGTTTGAATTTACCTTTTGAGGCTATTAAACTGTTGTTGACGAAATGAATGTTCTTCTTTACCAGCTCATCGTACAACCTATTTTTGTGTGGTAGTTGATAGATGATACAAATTGTGTCGAAGTCCTCAGTCGATAGTTTGTATCGAGGCAATATTCCTGCACATATGTACATATACGATCAGACTGCAAATAGAACATATCAAACATAAAATCAGCTCCTAGGGTACTCACTAAATGTCAAGAACTTCGTAGGAACCATCAGAGGTGCTAAAGAATCCCCCTCCGTTATGTCCCACCTTCCAGAAGCCCAGCAACATAAGCTTTCCAATCCTTGATGAAGGTCGGCAAATCGACACAAATGGAGTATGAGCCCCCATGACGCCAGGTTATACCACTTCCTCATTTTATCAACCATCTTTGTTGCCTTGGGTATGTAGAGAGTTTGGAAGATGTAGAAGGGCATATCCATCCCTACGAGGCTTCCCGCTATAGAATCTACGATCTCACCATTCGGCTCTAAGAATTAGGGTTCAATTAGGTCGGAGCTAGATCGTAAGACTTCTAAACAAAGCGAAAGAAATGATGGATGGGCAACCTAAACCAGCTATAAAGATGGGACACTCGCTGCCACACACCCGGGCCTCGGGTAACAAGCTTACTCATTAGGGTCTGGTACTATCAACCCTATACTATCTGGGATCATATACTCCGCCTTAAGTCTTGCAAGGTCGACAACGCTCATCTTGGAAGGATAATCACGAGCCCCCCCCAATGAACTAGAGTATCTACAGGACTATACTCTTTCAATATTCTTCCCCCTAGTATAGCCCTCGACACCTCGGTTGAGGACAAAACAATAGGCTCACTCAACCTAGACAATGCCAATACCAACTCATCCCCATCATCTCATCTTGTCTCTCAGAAGACATTTTCAGAAACAAAAAGATGAAGTGAGAAAATGCTCTAAGTATTTTACCTGAACAGTAAACAATGCTAGAATGCCAAGTCATCGAAAACTCAAGAATGTGGCCGAAATGTATGAACTTCGTCAGAAACCTTGTGTCTGTGTCTGTAGAATACTTTGTGATTACGAGTTTTTCTTTTTTGACAAAGGTAAAAGGTCTGAACAATAAGGTAACACCCTTATATGGGTAGACTCTATGAACGCTCACTATTGGATGAAGTCATGTCCCATGTGAGTCATCCATTTATTGATTGATCATCGCCGCTAATATTAGACGCCAAATGCACTCAACGGTCGGGATACGACCCTATAACACACACTCTCATGGGGGCCGTCTTCTCGAACTTCAACATCTGCATACCATGATTAGCAGTAATGACCCATGAAACGTATTTCTTGGAAGTATACGACGGTTCAACTAGTTTTCTTGAAAACATGCAATAGCTTCCGAATCATTGGCATGTAATCCAATAACGTGTCTCGTCAAAGTTTCCTATGCCACATCAATTTTCCTCAAAGTTACTACCATTCAAAGCCTCGTCCTCAACCTAGGAAATCGCCTCTGTCAAACCAATTTTTCTCAAAGTTGCCATTATTCATAGTTTCGTCCTCAAGCTAGGACATTGCCTCTGTCAAACCAACTTTTCTCAAAGTTACAATCCTTCAAAGCTTCGTCCTCAATTGTCCTCAAGCTAGGACATTGCCTTTTCCAAACCAACTTTTCTCAAAGTTGCCATCGTTTGAGCCTCGTCCTTAAGCATGGACGTCGTCTCTGCCACATCAACTTTCATCAAAGTTGCTACCATGCAGAGCATCGTCCTCAAGCAAAGATGTCGTCTCTATCACATCAACTTTCCTCAAAGTTGCTACCATTCAGAGCCTCCTCCTCAAGCTAGGACCTCACCTCGCCACATCAAATTTGCTCAAAGTTGCTACCATTCAAAGCCTAGTCCTCACTAGGATATCGTCTCTGCCAAACTAACTTTTCTGAAAGTTTCCATCGTTCAGAGCCTCTTCCTTGAGCAAAGACGTCACTTCTACCACATCAACTTCCCTCAAAGTTGCTATAATTCAAAGACTCATCCTTAAGTTAGGACATTGCCTCTACTGAACCAAATTTTCTCAAAGTTTCCATCATTCAAAGCCTCGTTCTCAAGTTAGGACATCACCTCTGCTACCTCAACTTTTCTCAAAGATTTTACCATTCAGAGCCTCGTCCTTAATCTAAAGCATCACCGCTGCCAAACCAAATTTTCTCAAAATTGCCATCATTCAGAGCCTCGTCCTCAAGCTAGGACGTCGATTCTGCCACATCAACTTTCCTCACGGTTGCTATCATTCAGAGCCTTGTCCTCAAGCAAGGACGTTGCCTCTACCACATCAACTTTCCTCAAGGTTTCTATCCCTCACGATCTCGCTAGCTTCCACACATTATATAGATATCCATGCCTGGACTTGGAGGATTAGTGTGAGCATTCGAAGCTTAATAAATATGCTTTTAAAAGCCCGATTCGTCAAACACACAAGTCTACGCAATATAGTACACTAACTTGATTGTCGAGTGCTTGTAGCCGCTATCACCACCGAGAAAGGCCATGGGTGACTAACGATTTGTATCCAGCGTGCAGGGAAGAGCGTATGTGGAATTGTTTTCTGTTGTCCATGTGGGGATCCCTATTTTGGGGGTCAGCATAATAAAACTCATGTAATAATTAAAAATTCAATAGCTATCATGAAATGATTCAAATTTTGATTGTAATTAGACAATATTATTATTATTATTATTGAATATGAATCACATTATTCAAGTCAAATAGACACAATCTTACACGATAAAGCTTTAGTTTTTTTCCCCTTATTTGTTTTTTCAAATATTTGTTTTTTTTTTTAACCCAAAAGTAAACTTAGATTAATCACACAATCCAATCATTCGGATTAAATTAAAAGACAATCTAGATTTTTTCACATAGAAATTTAATTCCTAAATTGTCCTCTAGCATTGTAAGCCCAAAATGTAGAACTAAATAAAAGAGAAGGATTGTAGACTTGCCGGATAAACATTGGACTATAAAATTAAACTTGAAACTTGTAGAATCTGTATTTCCTTCTTTCTTTTCGTTTCTCTTCCTTCAAAGGATTTCTCACTGGTACCAATTTTCCTACAATTAAGATCATAAACAACATTAGCAACAATTAAAAAGTAATCTTACTCAAGGTGCCAATCAAACCTTAATTCAAACACATAAACTACTTATAACATCTATCTCAAGAGTTCAAAGAAAAAACATAACAGAGTTCGAAGGAAAAAAATCTCATGATTATAAACAATATTTTGTGTGGAACTTGAACTTTCATGATTTTACAACCATGAATATATTGATGATGAAATAAGTTGGTGATTGTATAATTTTGATGTCAAATATGTGGAGGGGGAGAGTTTTGAAGATTTAAAGTTAGAATTTATCAAAGTAACATAAAAATATATATATTTTCTTTATCAAATTTTATTTCTTGTTTTAAAAATTTATAGTTTTTTTAATTATTATTTTTTTTACCGCGGCAAATAGGGAGTCTGGTCAAACCGTTGTTGACCACGGTCAACTCATTTTTATTTTTAGTTTTTTTGTAAGTTTATGAATGTTGTGCTAGGATGACGATTCTAAATATAAAAATTAGCTATCAATATTTAAACTTGCCTAAATACTAAATGCATTCTTTTTATTTGTATGCATGTAATAGCTAAAATTAAAGAGTTATAGATTAGAAAAATGAGTTACTTCTCATTGAAATCTTAGTTTATAGTCACAATCTCGACTTTTCTCAAGTGCTTCACTGCACTATGAATATGGTTTTGGAAGTCTTGCTTAGTTTGCTTAAATTAATTTAGAATTGCAGCTATCCTCCGAATTTGAACCTTGCCATTTTCAAAGTGTTATGACTTTCCTTCATCTCATTGTTCGAATTAAACAATATATACTTCAATCACCTCACCATGTTTATGCACAAAATGAACGAACTTTTGAACAAACAATGAAGTCGGAGGCTTGCATGTTAATTTCATCTTCTTTAAATGTTACGAATTCGGTTGGCTCCATTATGATTAATTCCTTATTCTCTTAATTCTCTTCTCCTTTTGTTGATGGTTCTTCTGTTTGAATGATCGGTCTACTATCCAAAATTTTGGACAACTGCACAATGAAGTTTTAATGAGAAATCTCACTTTCTTTTTGAGGGTTAGTGAAATTGTCACTATTTTGACCTTGTGGCCAATAAAAATTAGAGTGTTGCTTCCAACCCAGACTGCATGTTTTTTCATATGGATTATACTGTGGATATTTATCGTCTGAACTTATTTGAGCTATCAACATTTTATATCTTTACATGGTGAAGAAACCTCATTTCCCTGAACGCATGTTATCTTCATCAATTTCGGCATATTGATCATCTCGAGGAGATTTCTTTTGTTCATCCTGCATTGGCAACCCAATAATACCTAGAGTAATCTCAATGAAAAATTATCATCATCAACTTTATTTCCACCTTTTACTTCGAAGTTTGGTAGTCCCATAGTACATTCAGGGACAGGTTATCATCAAGTTGACATGTGCATCATACCCCTTCATTTTAAAGTGAGGTAGGACGAAAAAATCCCCCATAGACTTGTCATATTCATCAATTTGGAAATCTTGCATCTCATATTGTCATTATGCTCGTGTCTTTTCGTTCTCTATCAATAAAATCAAGAGAAACGAGTAGATCATTTGAAAAAGTAAAATAAAAAGAAAATTTCAAATCAAAACTATAAACAACAACAAAATTAAAGTAGATAAATTAGTCCCCAAAATTGACGTCAAAAGCTTTATCTTGTGATTCTACAAATATACAGAACGTGGCAAGTAACAAGTTATTTATAAATTCGAATATTGTCCCACAAAGATAAGTATTTACTATCAATTATTATCCTAATCTAGTTTTAATCTAAATTAATGTAGTAACCAATTATCAAATAAAGTTTTATTCTATAAGTAATTTATACTAAATCTAAATCTAACAAATGTATGAAGATCTTTTGTGATTAAGTGGTTTGAAACTTCGATTTCACTTATATTATTTAATATTCATTCAATCCAACATCATTCAATCCATTTTTATATGTATTAACAATCGAATTAACCAATTTAAATTAGTAATCTCTCTCTAGTAAAACTAACTATATTCATATGACCTATTTTATTATACCTCTATGTAAATTTATATATATATAAAAGTGTTCAATTGTAGTATTTTAATCATGATTATATAAGTTATAAAAGTATTTTTCAATCTCTTATCAAAACATATATCACATGTTGCACGACATAGACAAATAAATTTCCTCTCGGACTAAAAATTATCCTTGAATCAAGTAATTGGTGATCAAGCAATTGATTGTTCATTAAACACACAACCAAGCAATTAACACAATCAAATTTTCAAGATATCAATTGAATTAAACAAATAATAACACAAGCTATATTTTCATACTAACAACCAATTCAGGCAATTTTATTATTATATCTAAATAATAAAAAGATTAAAAATATC
>CAIGRP010004938.1:0-11759 GCA_903798385.1 Fraxinus cuspidata
AGTTTAAGAGCATTAATCAAATATCATATATTTTTGAGGTACTTGACCTAATTTTCTCATGAAGAAAGTCGGTTTGGGCTACTATTTATGATTGGGTTTCTACAAATGGACAAAGATACATGGCCCAATTTGAAAATTGAATGGAAGGTTTGGAACGAAGTGTGGCCTAAGTGATTTTTCTAATTTATATTTAGAAAAAATACATAACTACCAAACATAAAAGATACACTTTCAAACTTAACAAAACTTGTGGAATTGTTTCAAAATCAAGTGGTAGTAATTAAATAGGATAATGTCATAATAATATACAATTTATTGTCACAGTTACGTACTAATTACAATCATAGGACGTCACAATCACAATGAAACAAAATGTGGGTAACAATTACATATTTAATCACAAATCACATATTTATAGGCCGCAACTTATTTATCTATCATAAAATATCAAATTGATTGGTTACAACTTATTTATCGATCACAAATTATCAAATTAATTGATCATAACTTATTTATCGGTCACTAACACAAATTATAGGTCACAATTACAAATTTAGTTACTAATTACAAATTTTTTAGATCACATATTATTTATTAGTTACAAAATACCCATTTTATTGATTATAATTACTCAAATAATTGACCACGATTATCCAATAATTGATTGCAATAGCTCTGCATTCTACCCACTCCACCAACGCACTACATTCAAATGTACTCAAACACTACTGTCACCTCACCATCACCATCACCATCACCACACCACCACATCTACCATGTAGATTTGTACCTCCACCCCACTACCATCGTGCAAATTTGTACATCCACTTGCACCACCACGTAACACCACCACCACAACACTATCTCCCACACAAATCTATACGCTGCAATCCACCATAGCACCAACATCCCTACAAACAAGTTCTACCTAAGGGTTGATTTTGGCCCCTCGGAGAGTTGTCACCCTTCACTTTCCAAAAACCAACCAATTCATTGCCAAAACCAACGAAAAATACCATCAACAAAAATTAATCTACAAAATCAACAAGCATTAGCAAATTTGAACCAGAAACTAGCTGATTCGCATTGGTAACAAAGAAATAAGCACTGCCTTGTATTGAATTTTGTACATTACATTCATATGTTAAAGCTGGTTTATATATACAGACAGAGTAACTATGTATGGAAATTGATTCTGGCTTGCTGCTTGATTACAGCTGACCCTTCCTTGATTGTTACTGCTTGATTACAGCTGATCCTTGATTCAAGCTTGCTGCAATCTTGGCATATGTGTTGTCAAGATGATCAGTTCATTTTTCCTTGATACGCCCCCGTAAGAATGGGCTACCATTGGTCAGACCGATCTTGTTCCGTAGATAATCTGTGCGTTGCCTTGAAAGAGGTTTGGTGAGTAAGTCTACAAGCTGATCAGTTATATGGACATGTCGAACACTGAGAGCATTTTTTATGAACCAGGTCCCGAACAAAGTGCAAATCAATTTGTATGTGCTTCATTCTGGAATGCTGGACGGGATTAAAACTAATATGTGTAGCACTAAGATTGTCACATAAAAGCCTTGGTGGCTTTGGAAGAGTGAACTTCATTTCAGTAAAGAGTGATAGTATCCACATAGAATCTGATGCAGTTGCCACATGCTCTCGGTATTTAGCTTCTATCAATGATTTTGCAATGGCACGTTGCTTTTTTGAACGCCATGAGATGGGGTTTAAACCGAGCATAATTAAATATGCTGATGTTGAGCTTCGGTTGTCCGAGTTTCCTGCCCAATTCGCATCTGAGTAGCATATAAGAGATGGGCTAATATTTTTCTGGATTGAGATACCATGAAAAATTGTATTCTTGAGGTAACGCAGCAACCGTTTTGTAGCAGCCCAATGATTTGTAGTTGGAAAGTGCATGAACTGTGATAGCCTGCTTATTGCGAAGTTGATGTTGAGCCTAGTGAGTGAGAGATATTGCAATGCATCAATGACCCGATGATATTCTGTGGAGTTGATAGTTGTGGATCCATCATCTAACTTCAAGATGACCAAGGTTGACAGTGGAGTGGTGACATCCTTAGCTCCAACCATGCATGTTCTGGCCGGAAGGTCTCAGATGTATTTATGTTGAGTGAGAAGCAGCCAATTGTTGGTAGGAATCACTTCAATTCCAAGGAATAAATTTAAGGGTCCTAAGTCTTTGAGAGAGAATTTTGCCCCAAGTTTTTGTATGATGCTTGCAACAAACTTTAAGTCATTACCAGCAATAATTAAGTCATCAACAAACACCAAGAAATATGCAATAGTTGACTCAACAGCATACACAAATAATGAAGAATCTGACATGGTATTAACAAAACCAAATTCCAATAGGGCTTGTTTGAGAGCATAATACCAAGCACGTGGTGCTTGTTTAAGACCATATATTGCTTTTCTAAAGCAGAAAACATAATCAGGTTTTGATTGATCCTGAAAACTTCGGGGGTTGTGCCATGTATACCTCCTCCATAAGATGACCATGAAGAAAAGAATTATTAACGTCTAATTGTCTTAGTGACCAACCTCACATCACAACAATAGATAAGACTGTTCGAATTATTACTGGTTTAACTATAGGGCTGAAGATTTGAGTATAGTCTAATCAAGGTCTTTGATTAAAGCCTTTTTCCACTAATCTGGCTTTAAATATGTCAATTGATCCATTAGCTAGTCGTTTTACCGGAAACACCCACTTGCACCCAATAATATTGCATCCCTTGGGAGGTGGTACCAGACGCCAAGTATCATAGCGCATAAGAGCTGTGAGATCAGATGACATCACATCGTGCCACTTGGGATTAGTTAGGGCTTGAGTCATTGAAGTGGGTTCCGAGGACAGGGGTATAGGGTGCTTGGTGACCATGAACAGTTTTTTAGGTTTGTAAATGTTGTTCATAGATCTGGTGACATATCGTGGGTGCGAGGTTCAATATAGGTGGGTACCTCAGATGCATGGCTTACATTCATATTTTGAGAGTAATTTTCTGGTGAATCTAAAGGGAGTGAAGAAGGTTAACTTACCTGGGAAGGAGACGTTGTGAGAGGGGAGTCCACCAAAGAGAATGGAGGAGCAGCTATATCCATTGCTGAGACGTTTGGCGCTGGCAATTGTTCATGATGTAGTGTCGACAGAGAAAAGGTCATGGTTTGAAGTTTGTCTAGAGCAGTATGGTCGATTTGTGGATTTTTTAAAGGATGAGATTTGGCTTGAGCCATGGGAAATATTTTCTCATCGAAAATCACATGTCGGGAGTGATAGATATTTCTGCAGGTGGGCTCAAGACACAAATAAGTATTTTGGGTCAGGAAGTAGCCCATGAAGACACAAGACACGGCTTTAGGCTGAAGTTTATGAGTATTGTAGAGCCTGGTCAAAGGATAGCAAAGGCAATCGAACTGCTTTAATTTCATGTAATTGGGAGTCTGATTGATTAACATCTCAAAAGGTGTTTTATTGTTCAAGGTGAAAGTTGGCATTTGGTTTATCAAGTATGTTGTAGCTTGAAATGCATATGGCCAATAGGAAAGAGGCATATGTGCATCAGTGAGAAGAGTAAGGCCAATTTCAACAAGATCTGCCCCCTCCATTCTTCCCAAATCATTCTTTTTTTTCTTTTGATCACACAAAGAAAATGGGGTTTGTCTTTTACCAAGCTTTTACAGGCGTCTGTTTGCAAAGAAAGAGATGCGGATACTTATGGTGGGTCTTGATGCTGCTGGTAAGACCACCATATTATACAAGCTTAAGCTGGGAGAAATAGTAATGACCATTCCTACAATTGGATTCAACATGGAGACAGTGGAATACAAGAATATTAGCTTCACAGTCTGGGATGTTGGGGGTCAAGACAAGATCCGACCATTGTGGAGTCATTACTTTCAGAACACTCAAAGGCTAATCTTCGTTGTTGATAGTAATGATCGAGACCGTGTGGTTGAGGCTAGGGATGAGCTACACTGGATGTTTAATGATGATGAATTGAGGGATGTAGTGCTTCTTGTTTTTGCAAACAAACAAGATCTTCCAAATGCTATGAATGCTATTGAGATAACTGACAAGTTTGGGCTTCACTCTCTCCGTCAATACCATTGGTATATCCAGAGCACATGTGCCACCTCCGGGGAAGGACTTTATGAGGGACTGGATTGGCTATCGAACAACATTGCCAACAAGGCATAAAAGAGACTATTGGATGATTATGATAGCTTAATTCTCAACGAAGAGGAGATTGTCATTCAATTTTGGGGCTTTTGTGTCTCACGATCTTGAAAACTCCGTACTTGATCTCTTTATTTGTTTTCTTAGAAATTTGTCAAATCTGTCATGTAGATTTATATTCGAAATCCTGTAATTGCAACATTCTTGAATATCTTTTGGATTGATTAATTTTCAATATGTCTCTCTTCTGCTGCCATGAACCGATAAGTAATTTTTTAGAGCAATGTATTTACCTCCATTTTCAGAATATAGCCTCTTGATTTTAGTGTTGAATTTATTTTTCACAAGATTTCGAAATTTAGGAAATATAATTTGAACGCTTGATTTATGAGACATAGGATAGAGCCATATGTATTTGGTATAGTGGTCAACAAAAATAATGTAATATTTTGAACCATCAATACCAATATCATGAGAGGGACCCTAGACATCTGTATAAATTAATTCCAGTGGTGTTGTGCTATTTAAGCCAAGAGTTTGGAACATTTTCCGGTGGGCTTTATTTTGTGAACATGAAACACAAATAGATGAACTTTCTTTTTTATTAATAGGCAAAGAAAAAGTGCAGATAGAATGATGAACAATTTTTGGAGATGGATGACCAAGATGTTTGTGCCATCCATCTGCCGTAGTGCGTTCATGAACATAAGCAATGGCGGGTTTGGAAACCGTAGCCATTGTTTCCGGTAAAGGGTACACGACATCCTCACATTTGCCTTTTGAGTAGTGTCGCCTCCGTGATTCGAACCTTCACAAAACAATGAGACAGATGAAATTCAAGGTAGACATTATTTTGTTAGGTAAAATGATGAATGGAAATCAAGTTTTTTTTAAATGCTGGAAACACATAGGGTATTTATCAAATGAAAAATACGATTAGGAGAGGCAAAAGATAATGACCCAATATGAGATACAGGCAAACCTGATCCGTCACCAATCACCATTTCATCTGTACCATCATATGGAGTGGATTGAAAGATTTGAGAGATCAGTTGTTATGTTGTATGAAGCAGCAAAGTCCACTAACCATTTTGTTATCTTTATTTTTGGAGGAGGCAACACAATTTGCTGAGAAATCATTCTGAATATACTTTGGACATGTTTTAGCCGTGTGACCCAACTGATCGCATAGCTGGCACTTGGGCTTATATTTGTGAAAGCCAGGTCCATTGTTGATGTGTTTGTTGTTGTTGCGGCCTTTGGAGAAGGATCGTTGTCCATTCGTTCCAAATGGGAGTTGCTTGCGCTGAGAGTAGTTTGCTGTTGCAACCAATGGCTGCGCAGCTTGTTGTTCTAGGTGTCTGAGATAGCTTTCGTGACTGATTAACAGATCATGGAGCTCTTCAAACCTTAGAGGATTTTCTCGAGCTCATATAGGGGCAGCAATTTCCCTAAATTCAGGACCCAGACCATTTAGGATATAAAGGGTCAGATCATCATCGGCAACAGGATGATCAATCCTGGCAAGTTCATTAGCTATAAGTTTGATCGCCTGGAGAAATTATGTGACAGTCCGATTGCCATGATTGTTGAGAGTGAGATGCTCCTTTAGCTGCATCGTACGAGTTTGAGATTTTTCTGCATAAAGACGGGTTAGTTTGTTCCAAGCTTCATGAGATGTTTTACAGGAAGCAAGCAACGGTGTGATTGTGGTGGATGTGGAGGCTAGCAGGGCATGAAGGATCAATTTATCCTGGCGAATCCAGTGGAAATTCGCTGCTTTGGAAGTGGCTGATTTTTCGGCATCAATAGCAGAGCATTGAAGGTCACCAGTGACAAAATTCATGAGATCATAGCCAATAAGCAATGCTTCAAATTGCGCTCTCCATTGTAGGAAGGTAGATGGCGTAAGCTTCTCGTTGATGGTAGTGGCGACATTAATGGTTATGATTGGGTTATCAGCGGAAGAAGATAACATTACCAATGATGAAAAATACTAGTTAGAGGTTGGATGCTCTGATACCATAACAAAGAAATAAGCACTGCCTTGTATTGAATTTTGTACATTACATTCATATGTTAGAGTTGGTTTGTATACACAGATAGAGTAACTATGTATGGAAAATGACTAATGAAAATTCATACAATGTAAAAATCGATCCTTGATTCTGGCTTGCTGCTTGATTACAGCTGGATCCTTCCTTGATTCTGGCATTAGCTTGCTGCTTGATTACAACTGATCCTTGATTCAAGCTTGCTGCAATCTTGGCATATCAGCTGTCAAGATGATCAGTTGATTTTTCCTTGATAATTGGGACTTCCATCAATGAACTCGAAGACCTTAAAACCCATGGGGTAGAGTCACCGACCTTCTATTTTGCCGAAACTTTTGTATTTGCAGGGAGAGAAATCTTGAATTATAGAAAGAGAAAGTATTTTGCAGAGAGAGAGCTCACGATAATTCACTTTTGGCGCCATACTTTGTGAAATCGATAGAAAGGTGTTTATATTCATTCATAGCATTTGATTCCATTATTGTTAACTGATTTGGAACTAACTTTGTGTTGTTTGATCAATGGGAGGATCCTATTTTTTCTATACCATGCCATGAACATGCCACTTCAACAATAAATTCGGCGCAATAAGTCCATTTTTCAATAAACCGTGTCTCCTTTTTAAAGCTCGGGAATCTGTTGACAACTCAAGTAATATATTGGAGACCTACTTTGCAAGTTTTTTAAAATTTAAGCAGACGGAATGACACATATATGGAGTGATGAGAAAATGATTGGACATTTTCTAAATATGCAAGAAAGGATGGGTTTTGGAAGAACAAAATCTTGTAGATAGGGAATTTGGGAGCCAAACAAATTAATAGTTCAGTTTTACTTGAATAAACAAATCCTGCATGGATCGCGTGCACAACATTACAACAAAACAGTCATTATTATGGCCTCACTTGAGTAATGAATTTTTTACTTTTCTATTTTTATGGGTCATAAAAATGAGTATTCCTGATAACTATTTCTAACATTCATTTGTCGTAGTTCTAAACTACTAAATTATAAAAGAGGAACTTTATGTAAAATGTGAACCTTGAAAGAAACATCGCATAATGTGATCGAGCTAATTCAAAACACATTTGTCAATTCAACTTCAGCACAAAATTAAGATTAATGTCTATAACCAAGTTAATTCAACCAAGACTCGAGAAAGAATTTGAATGAAAACACCTTACAAGAACTCGGATTTGAAGAAGAAGAAATCGAAGAACAATGGAATTCGATTTTGACTCTGAGAAATTAGAAATTAATTATTATTATTATTATTATTATTATTATTATTATTATTATTATTATTATTATTATTATTTTCACTATGCACCTTTCTAGAATGCAATTTTGAGAAGTTCCTCCTCGATTGGATTCATCTATCGGTTATCAAAAGGCTAAATTGAGCTCAAGAAGGCCTTTCAAAATTAGGGGAAAATGACGAAGATTAATAAGTAATATTAACAAACAATTGCAGCATATATATGTGATCAACCTAATTCAGAATATATCAGACGATACAACTTGAGCACAGCTGCGTCTCCCGTCCCCCACTGTGTTTTTCTTCAATAAAGAATTTGCATGAAAACAATTAAAACACAGTCTAAAAAACAAAGAGAAGTTCAATTTCCATAAGGACATTAAACCTTAATTATTACAAATCAGAGAAGGAAAATTACAAGGCATTAAGGCCCTCAAACAATATTCAAGGAACAATCTTGTGTGATTTCATCTTATCAATGACGGAAATGAGTGAATATTTGGTGTTTCTGAATCCCGGAAAACCGTGTTCTTTGCTCTTATTCATACTGTCCAACATACACTCAAAACCGAAAATCACATCAGCAAACCAGAATGTTGCAACCTCCTCCAATTTAGTAGCCTCAAGATTGTTTTTCTTCACAATTTCATCCCAAACAGGCCCTTTATCTTTCATCCTTTCTGTTAAGCTCACATATGGCTCATTTTCGTCGAATTCTACATATTCAAGTTCAAATTGTTCAGCCAATATCTTCCACACATGCTTCCACTTGAAAAGGTCCCCATTGCTGCAGTTAAAACCTTCGTTTTTTCCATTGGGGTCGACCGAGCTCCAAATTTGTTGCTCGGCTATTAAGTCTGCATCTGATGCCACTGAATAACAGTTCCAGGCTGCTTTTGTGCCGGGAAATTTGAAGGGCACGTTTTCGTGCTTGCATATTGCAGCATAGACACAAAGGGATCCTATTAAGTTCATCTTGCTGTATGGAGAAAAGCCGAAAATCACTGCAGCCCTGTGGGAAGACCATGTTAGGCCTTGTTTCTTTTTGCAGGCTTCAATCGCTATGTCCTCGAGTGTGTAGTAAAAGTTTATGACATCTAATCTGGGCTCATCCTCCACAAATGGAGTTTCGTGGGGTTTGATTTTACCGAAGGCTTCGAATGGTCCAATGTAGTGTTTGTGCCCTGTCTGTAGGCACATATGGCTCAAATTTGGTGCATTTGGCATCACTGCATCAAGAACATTTTGCAACATGCCTCCATTCACTTTACAGCATTCTGCTTCTGTGGGAAAATTAGCCCAAGTCACCCAAAAAATATGGGTTATATCAGTTAGAGGTGAAAGCTTGGCTGATGTTTCTTTCCCATCAGCCACGTCGCACTGGATGTACTCAACGGGGTGTTCAGCGTTCCACGGTGGCTGTGGGCGGCGAGCCACTCCGTAGACCTTCCACGGGCCGCCGGGAGTGTCGGATGATGGGAGGATTTCGGCCAAACTGTTGCCAACAATACCTGTGACACCAATAATCAAGGCCACATTCTGGAAGTTCTTTGAGCCTCCATTTTCAGCTGATGCTTTCTGCAACATCGATTCATTCAAATCGTTAATATGATTACAGAAACAGTGAAATATTAAATTTAACGAGTTTTTAGAGACTTGCCATGGCAGCTCCAACGGCACCTTTCCACCACCAGCTCATTTTGAAGTGACAAGATTGTGATACACCTGAATACACACACAGATATATAGGTGAAATTTTTGTATTTACGCCCCTGTTTGGTACACATTATTTTTTTCAATCTCATTCTTCTACTCATTTTCAACCACACATTTTTCAATAAAATAATATTTTTCATCACATCAATAACTTTTCCTTTTTTTTCAACCACATATTCTCCATCAATTTACTATTCCAAAATACATTCTTCCAAAATAATGTAGATCAAACACACCCTATATTTCTATTCGTGACCCCAAGTACAGGGTTTACGTTGGGCCACGCAAGTTTATCATAGTTGTGGAAATTGCAAGGAAAGTCATCAATTTAGGATTTGTAGAAAGTAGTTCCGAAAATTTTAATCTTGAGAATCACTTTTGATGCAGTATTAGTCCCAAATAAGGTTTTTATAGCCCTTTTGTGCTCTATTAAAATTAAAATGCATTTTTCCTTCTTCTTTTCAATCATACATTCTCCACTAAAATAATATTATATATATATTTAAAATCTTTTCTTCTTTTTAAATCACACAATTTTCAAAAAAATCACTATTTTAAAATATATTTTTTTTCTGAAATTTGATTTTAATAGAGCCCAAACAAGGGCATACTAAGCCCCAGTTTGATGACCATTTTTTTTTTTTTTTTGAAAATATTATTTTGAATAGTGAATTTTTTGAGAATGTGTAGGCAATTAAAAAGTAGAAAAAAGTTTTATGCTTAAGTGTTGAATATTTTATTTTATGAATGTGTAATTGAAAATGAGTATGTAGGAAAAAAAAGTTTTGAAAAAGTACAATACAAACAGAAGCTAAAATTATTGTAAAGTAGATACGAAAATTTTGAAGGATAAATTTATGTGTCCACTACTTTTTATTCATTTCCCTTTGAAAACAAATAAATTTTACAAAAATATTACAAGTCTAAGAAGATGAAAACAAATAAAACCAACATCAGCTGATGCTATAAAGGTGAAAACTTCAAGATTGAAATACTAATTACTAAATGCATGATAATATTATCATGTTATTACAAAATTCAATAGGTTAGGGACCTCTGGTTCAATTTTATTTTATATGCTTTTGTGAATCCAGGAAGGGTAGGACCATGGTGAATTATCCTGGACCCGCAAATCAGTAAAGAAGTTCCCTCCAACCAACTTTATGTCCATTATATGGCGTGGAATGCAGTAACAAGAGACTACACATTAAAAACCTATATAATATACCGCACGAGGTGCACATTCACATATCTAATTCTAGAACATGTGGCCAATGTAGGAGTGGTAATAATTCTAGGCTCAATTCTTTCATTGATTTTCATCACGAGTCTAGACAATTACATATTTTTTCAGCTTACTAGCATATAATTATCGAAAGCATCCATGCACTGCACTTGATGCTAGGTGCTCACCTATTCGCAATGTATACCTTCTAGCTTGTCCGCATGCTAATGCACAACATATTGTCCTCTGAAGACATACTCGTTGGAAACGAGTTATCCTAGCCAAAGTTCTAAAATGCATAATGCGTGACAATGCTTTTCGATTGAACATCAAGCATTACAAGTATATTCGCATATGGGTTTTGCAATTTTTAATATTGTTTTAAATACTTTAAACTACTAAATAAATAAAATAATACATTTTTGAATTTTATATATATTCTTCAAATTTAAAAAAATAAATATTTCTAGAAATCATAAATACTATAATTAATTGGTAATAAATTTCTACAATTAGATTCGATACGAACATCGGCTTTAAAAAATCATAAATATTATCTAACTCTATCGAATTCCAATTCAATGTCATCTTTTTCATCTAAGTCATCAAGTGCAAAATATCCATCAGATCCCTTATTTTAACTCGAGAATTTCTATTACCACTTGCAGATGGTAAGATATTGTTTTCAACCTCCTCCTCATCGTCACAACTATCAATAATCCAATATTGTGTATTAATAATATCACTTGCTAGTAAAATTAGATAAATACTGAAGAAAGAGACTCTGGCTCAACGTAGAAAGTTTTTAACCTAAGGGAATTTTTTTTTTTCTAAATGTCAATACCCTACAGATTAGTGTATATAATTAGTGAGTTTGTGTAATTTGGGCTACTTTGATGTTTGTTTGGTTCAATTTACTCTTTTTTTTTTTAAGTTATAAAATGAGTTGGACTATGTTAGACTACTTTTAACGCATTTTTTAACACAAATGAGTGCACATTTTTGCATTTAAGCGTGTTCAACGAAATGAGTTGACCGCATTATCACACGCATACCCAATATGAGATGCATTTTGTAAATGCACCGAACATATGCGAGCATTTTAGAACACGAATCGTAGCTCCTTCCAAAGCATTAATGGTCATTCACATGCCCACTACGTGATTCTTGTGCATCGTCACTTCTTACGGGCATTTTAGCCTAATGCTTGCCACCATACCATTCATCAATGTCTAGCCCAAGTTTCACGAGGTGCCTTTCGTCTTGACACAGAAAGGGATACAATGCGGCAGTAGTCTGCTCCGC
>CAIGRP010004948.1:0-11104 GCA_903798385.1 Fraxinus cuspidata
TGGCCTCAGTAATTTTGGCAAGTGGCTTGGCTTCTACCCATTTGGTGAAGTAATCAATAGAACCGATGGCGAAGTTGGAATTTCCTCTCCCTTTGGGACGATTTCCTTAAGATCGATTCTCCACTTTGCAAATGGCCAAGGGCTGGACAAAACATTCAACTCTTAAGAAGATTGCCTCTGAATAGTAGCAAAACATTGACACTTAACACATTTTCTAATAAATTGTTGTGCATCATTTTTTAAGGTAGGCCAGTAGTATCCCTGTCTTAGTACTTTATGTGATAAGGACCATTCATCGGTGTGGTTTTCGCATACCTCTTCATGGATTTTTTGTAGTACATAATTGGCTTGTTGTCCTCATCATGGAACCCACGTTCGTACAGTACATCATCATGGAAGATGAAGTGGGCAGCTCTCTTTCTGAGCTTCTGAGCCTACTCATTTTCAGAGGGCAAGGTTTGGTCTTTAAGGAAGGATATGATTGGCTTCATCCATGATAGAGTGTCTTCAACCTACATAACAGTCTCGCCCGTGGCAATAGAAGGTCTGGAAAGGTGTTTTATAGGCACAACTGTGAGCAATTTGAAATCTTTGCTGCTTGCTAATTTTGGTAGTGCGTCGGCATAAATGTTCTTGGAGTGTGGAATTTGTACCAGTTCAAACCTTTCAAAGGATAGGATGAAACCCATAACCAATTTCAAGTATGCTGCCATAGACTTATCTCTCACCGAAAAATTACCAAAAACATGCCTCACTACTAGCTGGGAGTCATTGTTGATGATGAGCCTCTTCACTTGCATCTCTTTGGCTAACCTTAGGCTAGTGAGGATGGCCTCGTAATCTACTGAATTATTGGTGGCTTTGAAATCGAATCTCACAGCACAAGTAAACTTATGTCCCTCTAGGTTGACTAAGACAACTCCTGCTCCCGATCCTGTCTCTTCTGACGATCCATCAACCGAAAGGCTCCAGGTTGGAGGTTCGGCAGGTCTCATCTCTTTTTCCATTTCTAGAAAATGAGTGAATTTTGCCACAAAATCTGTTAAGGCTTGACCCTTGATGCCTGCCTTTAGCTTAAAGATGATATCAAACTTGATAAGCTCCACAGCCCCCTTAAGTAACCTCTCTGAAGCACCGGGCTTTTGCAACACTTGCTTGAGGGAAAAATTCGTCAACATGTGTATACTATGGGCTTGGAAATATGGTCTCAACTTTCTTGAGTTGTTACCAAATAGAAAACTTGCTTCTCCATGTCTGGATAGCGATCTTTGCTGCCAAAAATTCTTTCCTGACGTAGTAAACATGTAGTTGGTGATAATTATCTTATCATATCAAAACTGAGCTGATAGCCTCGAAAGTTACTGCTAAGTACAGCTGTAGTGGTTCATGATCCTTAGGTTTGGAGAGGAGGGGAGCATGTCCCAAGTGCTTCTTCAGCCCTTACAAGGTTACCTCACACTCCTCTATCCATTAGAACTTATTTCCTCATTTGAGGATCTTAAAGAATGGTAGGCACTTGTTTGTTGCCTTGGAGGCGAAGCGATTCCAGGTTGCTACTCATCCAGTAAGGCTTTGTACCTTTTTTGGTTTTTGAGGTGATCTCATGTTAACTAAAGCTTTGACCTTTTCAGGGTTCACTTCAATGCCTCTTTGGTTAACTATGTAGCCCAAGAACTTTCCTGAAGAAACTCCAAAGGCACACTTTAAATGATTGGGCTTCATCTGGTATCTTCTCAAAATTTGGAATATCTCATTTAGGTTTTTAACATGATCCCCTGCTTTTAAGCTCTTTACCAGCATATCGTCTACGTAAATCTCCATGGTTTTCCCAATAAGGTTGTCGAACATTTTATTGACAAGTCTTTGGTAGGTAGCTCCGGTGTTTTTCAACCCGAAGGGCATGACCTTGTAGCAATAAATGCCATTTTCTGTGATGAATGATATGTGCTCCTCATCTGCTGGAAACAAAGAAATTTGGTTGTATCCAAAATATGCATCCATGAAACTAAGAAGTTCGTATCCGACAGTTGAATCCACAAGTTGGTCTATTTAAGAAGTGGGAAGCTGTTCTTAGGACATGCTTGGTTTAAATTTGAAAAGACTACGTAAATCCTCCACTTTTCGTTGTGATTTTTGACCAATACTAGGTTCGAAACCTACCTAGGATACTTTGATTCTCGGATAAATCCATTGTCAATCAGCTTCTTAACTTCATCCTTTAGAGCCTCATATCTTTCAGGGTTGAGAGCTCTTCTCTTTTACCTATGTGCTGCAACTTCGGATCTATGTTCAAGTGGTGGCAACTAATCTTTGGATTAATGCATAACATATTGCCATGTTTCCAAGCAAAGACATCAAGATTTTTTAGTAAGAAGTTTTTCAACTTCTCATTTGCCTATATGGGCAGGTTTTCCCATCTGCAAGTGTTTGTAAGGATCCTGTAGGTCTACTGGGAGCTCTCTAGTTCCTCCATAGGTGTTGTTTGAGGTTCCCAATGATGCTAGGGTCCAACTCCTCTAAGCTAGTTACTTCTTTAGCAGCCATCCCTTCTTCAGGGGTGGTTTTTTTATTCACAAACATCCTCTTCTTCAGAGGTTTGTATGACACCAAGGATGTCCACTTCTTCAAGGGCATCGATCATCACGAAGTCTTTCCCTTGTTTAGGTGTATTCCCTTTTTTAGGGGTGTTGTTCATGTCAAGGTCTATGACAATGATGTTGACAGTTCTTGGTTTAAATTTCCTTAGGAAGTTCGAGTAACATTCTCTAGCACTTCGCTGATCACCTCAGATGTTGGCGATGCCATTTTCAGTTGGGAATTTCATACATAAGTGATAAATGGAGGTGATAGCCCATAGTTTTTTTTAAGGCTGGCCTCTCAAGTACTCCATGATAAGCAGAGCGATTATCAACCACAAAAAATTCTATGAAGTGGTGAGTAGTCAAGGGTGCAGTTCCCATCGCTATTGCTAGTGTGATTTTACCCCTTGGGATGATGCTATCTCCTGTAAAGCCATACAAGGTGGAACTCACTGGGTCAGCTCGTGGTCAACTTTCTTCTTGTCAAAGGTGGTTTCAAAGATGATATTGATTGAGCTTCCATTATCCACTAACATTCTTTTCAGGCCGTTGCTGGCCACGACTGCCCTTACCACTAGGGCGTCACAGTGTGGATAATGCACACCTGCTGTATCCTCTTGAGTAAATGTAATTGGTGGAATTACTCTTACAGTAGAGGATTAATTAACTATGAAACTTATCATATGAGGGCTTTTACTTCTCTAGCATAACTTCTTTGCGAGTTTCTAGATTCTTCCTCAACACGTGGGCTTCTAATGATTGTGTCTATTTCCTTAATGGGTTCCTGACCATTGTTTGTTGGGGTATTTCATCTTTGTCTTTGACCATCTCTAGGCTTTTCTACATCATTATCCCTTTCCCTTGGGGGGTCATTTTTTTTGGGACGCCTTGGCTCAACATTCCAATGCTGTTTGGGTTTGCCTGGGAGGAGCATATCTTCAGGGGTGCCTACCTATTCATTAATTTATGTTTCGGGAGTGTCTTGTGACATCCCAACAGTTCTCCGTACAGTGGCCATGAGATTGATGGTAGGTACAATAACTAGGTGCTTCATCCCTATTTCTAGGTTCAGTGTCACGCTCCCTACCTCTTTCCCTTTGTGGGTTCCTCTGGTAGGGCTGGCACTGATACATTTCAACATCTAGGTTTACCTCCTCATAAGCTAAAGTGCATACCACATTAAGTGTTGCCGTAGCTAGTACTTATCCATGGTTAAGTGGTGACTGGTGATCCATCAAATGAGAGGTAGGACCTTTCCCTCTTTGCAACTAAAGAGGAGGAAGTCTCTGGCTGGCCCTGTTCCTATGCTCTCTTAATTCTTCATTGAGGATTTTCCGCCTTATCATTTCTAATAGAGCGTCATAGGTAGTATGGTCCTTGTTCTACACGTCTCTTTAGAAGAGAGAGTTAATGTCTAAACCTTCTCTTAAGGTGGTCAAAGCTTTCCTATCTATGACTTTCACACAGTAGGTCATTTTGTTAGTGAAATGGGATGGGACAAGAAACTTTTCAGCGTCTCGGCCTGCTGTTGCCGCATATCTTGTAGTTGTTGAATGGGCCTTTCACCCTCTTTGCTAGTAACGAAGCGTTTTAGGAATGTCCATTTGAGATTCAACCAACTCCGAATGCTACCTTCTGGCAGCCTAGTATAGCAGATTTCAGCTCCTCCACTCAAGGTCAAGTGGAAGGCCCTACAATTCATAGCTGGGGTGGCCCCTTTCAAATTCATATGTGTCTTAAAGCTGTTGAGGTATTTTGTGTGGTCACCTCTCCCATCATACTTAGGAATTTTAGGGAGTTTGAAGTGGTTTAGCATTGGGGTGTTCCTAATAGCTTATAATAATGGTGAATGGTCATCAATGTCAACGAGGTCGTTGGACCTCTATGGTTCGTCAGAATTCTTCTCCTCCCTTTGTTGAGTTTGGAAAGGTGGTTGAGAGGGTTCTATCTCACTCATAGCCTGGTCCCTTCTCTCACTCCTATTCATAGAAGAAGAAATCCGAGTCTCTTCATGGTAGACCGATTTTTGTCTTTCATTTCGGGAAGGTTCATGTTTTCTATTTCTAGGTACAGGAGAAGAAGGATGAGCATACCTATTTCTAGGCGCAGAGGGCGAATAAGCCTACCTATTTCTAGGCAATCTTGGGCTTATCCTATCAAAGATACTTGCTGACCTCTGAGGTCGATATTCTGGCTCATAGTTTGGAGGAAAGTTAAACGGGGCCTCATATGGTCGTTCCGAGGCGTAATTGGTTGATGTATCAATCTCAACCTCCATTTTTTGGAGAGCTTCCATCCTTGTGTAGTGGTATCCAACCATTTGGATTTGGACTTCTTCTTCCTCATGGTAGTATCCTTGAGGGTCATGAAATGCATTTTTAGGGGCTGTGTATGGAAGAATTGAGTATCCTTCTCAGCCCTGCATGCTCATTAGCATCTCACGCATGACCATGTTCTTCTCGGTTATATTTCTCATGTTGACAGCCATTGTGGCCATTTCTCTAGTGAGCCTATCTACAACTCTGCCTCTACCTCTTGACCCACTTGTCTATGTTGTGGGGGTCGTGAGTGAGTAGTTGGGGTAGCTCGTGAGGGTTTCCATTCCTCAGGGTGTTCTCTCGTCCTATGATATGCACTTTCATAACCACTTGAACCTATTTTTCACAAAGCTTTTTTCAACCGAATTCTTCTTTCTTCAAGGATCAAACAAGTATTGGATTTTCTGGACTTTCCAATAGTTCTTTCTGCAAGAACTCTCATTTTTCCAGGGTTGGAAGTTTCTAACGATCATTTCTTCAAGGACTCTCCTTTCAAAGGTTAGTACTTTCTCGCCAAAAATATTTTAAGCTTGCTTTTTCCCACAAGTGCTTTCATGGTTAAATGTAAGGTTCCCCACAGACGGTATTTAATCTCTTGACCCTAGAAAATGAGCCAACAGCTATTGGGCCACTCACGCCAAGTCAAGTACGATTCCAACGTGTTCCTATCGTAATAACGATGGTAGCAAGAATGAAATAGACGCGGGAGATATTTTTCTGTGAGAGACAAAACTGTTCAAGCTCCGAAGGAGGAAACAAAAGCGATTGCGTTAACAACTATCGCCAGGTGGAAACCAAACTAATTTGTATAGTAACAAACGGGAATATGTAGAAGGACAGATGAAATGTGTATAGAAGTTGCTATATTGTCTATCGAAATTTACGTCCGATAAACATATAAAGAAGATGAAAAAATTATTCAATCATGTGTTTATATGAAATTCTTGAGAGTTTAGGTGTATATTTCAAATATATGATTATCAAGATTCCAATCAACCCTCCGGCCCATTTTCAGTTACAACAAGGATCTATTTATACTACCTTGGCTGACGTGGTGATCATTGGATCAGAACCACGTGACGTCATCATCCTAATCAAGGCTTCACATCACTGTTTATTCATACAATTAATATATTGATAAAGGCTCAGTCGCCCTATACAATAGGCCGACACACTGACAAACTTTATAAAAAGTGTTACATCAATCACTTCTAAGGGATCTTAAAATCAATCGCAAGAGATAACGTCGGATTCATGAGCTTCAGATGAGTTTGAGAGCCTCAGAGAGATCTTTAAGGCAGTTCTCTAAGCGGAGAGCTTTAGCTTAAGTTGAAGTGCTTCGTCCTCGAGGCAGTGGCTCCGTATGGACTTCGACCTTTTGATGAAAGGACATCAGTTTTGTTTGATTTCTTCATACTTTGACCTCGTGGGTCTTTGTTTGACTTTTTGTTGACTTTCTACCTACGTGGCTTATTACGTAGCATCCTTACTTTGAGCCTCGGAGATGAGGCGTGCCATAGTCCCTAGAGAAAATCGAACACTCTCTCCTTATCCATCATTTTCTTGTATTTTTCTCCACCGGTAGAACACTTCTAGTCAAGTTCTTGAAGGAGATCGAGCTCTTGCAATAGGCCCATCAATTTATTGTGGTATTGAGTGACCAATTTATCTCCTTGTTTTTTCTCCCTTAGAGTTATTTTCAATTCAAAAGTTTGAGTTGTATTATCAACATCAGAGTAAGTTTTAGCCACCATATCTCATATTTCCTTTGATGTCGTAGAGTTAGGTTCTTCCAATTTTCGGGTCCATGGAGTTTATGAGCCAAGTTTTCACCATAGAATTTTCTGATCTCCATTTCTTGAATTCAGTGGTCCCTTCGACTGGAGCTTCTGCCTTGCCTGTCCGATATTCAAGTCGTCCCTTTTCGTCGATGACTAGTAGAGCAGATTGAGACCACTATACAATGTTTGAGTTATTGATCTTAGTTTGGGGTGATTTGAAGAGAGCTGTACACATCATTGATGCTAGAGTGAGGCTTAGGAAGCGGCTGAGACGTTGCCACTTCGGAAGTAGCCTCCGATGATGCTGTCCTTATGGCGCCAGTCATTGCCATTTTCATCATTACTTTCCGTGTGCTCCTCTTAATAGATAAGAAAGAATAACAACCCCTAAAACTGAGGCTATAAATCCTTATAAATCAGGGATATAAAACAACCCTTATTCAAATTTAAACAAGCACTAAAATAGGTAACTAACTACATAATAAACTCAACAATCAAACTAACTAAATCATTTGAAAATCATCTATATATATATATATGGACACTGTCAGAAGCTAATTGCAAATTGCACAAATGGGCAAGTTTGGTGGAGGCCTAAGAAAATAAATGACAATCCACCTCCCAGTGGGCATATTGCTTAAAACTCATAGAATGCTGCATTTTATACTCTTTCATGGGACCTGGCTAATAGCCCTTCTTTCCTTCTCTCTCTTGGTACAAGGCCTAAGTCTTCTCTTACAAGAAAATAGTTCGATACTAGGTTTTGAAAATATAACATTGACAATATTTTTCATAAGTCCACATTGAGTGAAAAATAAAATTTAAACTAAAAAATGCTAACAGTTGTGATCATAATCCTTTATTTATTAGTGTTGAGTAATGGAGTCACGTTGAAGATCTTAACTTTTCTTTATATAATTTCTCTATAGCTAGCTAACTTTACTTTATTTTCTAGTGACATGTATTTACCTTTTTTGTTCTAGTAAACAACATTGACAAATAGATTGGAAAAAAAATTCGGGGTGTCGCACCGGATACCACTTAACAGCTAACGGATCACCAATTTAATGACTTTTAAGTTATCGAATGGTAGTTACTTATCCATTTTTAGTTTTGACCATACGTTTAGAATTAATAAATCAAATGCAACAAGTCACTTTTAATTGTTTCTAAATGATTAAGCATAGAAGTTCAATTATCTCACGTTGAATCGCCGCAGTAATAAGGAAAGCAATAATAAACACCGATATGATGACAGAAAAACCCCAACTAGGTAAAAACTCCGGAACCAAGCCAGTTACCTCCACTATAGACAGTACAGAGTGAGTTACAGTCAGATGCTATCTAGCTAACTCCACTAGACTTCCAGATCTATTTCCTGCTAACTCCAAGGTCTGCTCCATAATCTTCTACAGTTGTCTCTTCCCAGTAGAATTCCAAGAACCTGCTCTAAGGCCTTGTGCTCTTCCAGCACTTATAGTCCTACATCTCTCAACCTCCAGAAGCCTCTGAATTTCAATTGAGAAAGTACATTCCTATGACCAATGGGAAGTAGCGGTGTTTCAGATTTAATAGGTTTGATGTTTTTTTTCCAAATATGTGGTTGTATAAAATCAAGAGTGAAATGATGAAATCAATGTATGAATAGGCTCTTGAATATGTTTTAGAGAAGAGACACAATGAACAACCACACCAATTTTCGTGCTTACGTTTTGGTGTTTATAGGATAGGGTAATTAGGTTGAATGGGCCGAAAAAAGTACGGGTTCTTCGGATTGACATGTCGCTCGGGCGAGAAGTTGGTGACAGGGAGGCGGCAAGCATTCTGTTTTTATCGCTTGAGTGCCAACTGGNGATAGGGTAATTAGGTTGAATGGGCCGAAAAAAGTACGGGTTCTTCGGATTGACATGTCGCTCGGGCGAGAAGTTGGTGACAGGGAGGCGGCAAGCATTCTGTTTTTATCGCTTGAGTGCCAACTGGGTGAGAAGTTAGCAAAAATGCGGCACTGTGTTCTCCTCTTTTCATGCTCGAACCCTTGACCTCATAACCCAATTTATACAAATTGCACGCTAGGTCCTTGACTTTTACAATACATTACAAATTAGTCATTTTGTCTATAGAATTGCCAACACTAAAAACCTAACAAACTTCCCATTTGACATTCTATGACAAAACTATACAATAAGTCAAAGAAACTAAAAACAAAATCTAAACTTCCCAAGCGTCATCAAATTGATGTCTCTTGCATTCCTTGTTAAACCTGTTTCTTGAAATTCACAACTCAAATGCCAGTGTAAAAACACGTGGTACAATAAATAATAAAATCATTAAACAAATGATACCAACACTAGTTAAATTGAGACGTAACATTACTGTTAATCCAAATACCAACAAAAATATTAGCACTACACAAATATCAAAAACTCAAACAGCTAGGTAGATATAGTATAGATTGCAATGCAAGCATAAAAAACTCAAACAACTAGGTAGAGATGGTATGGAATGCAACAATCAACAAATCTCCCCATATCAATCTACTTTACCGTAAAAATTGTAAAAATTTAAAATTCTCCTACCATTCACAACATTTACTTTACTCTCCCCCTTTTCTCACAAATGACGAAGGGACTGATAATTAAAAACATCACAAAAATGCTTTACTTTCCTCCCATTTTTTAACATTAACATATAATAACTCAAAAATGCTGTTTTTAGCATGTATAAGCAATATACAGTAAACCTTTCTACATACTTGGTTCAAGTTAACATGGAGTAAATTGTATAAGTGACCAATGAGTGTAAAGTGTTACTAATCATTTGTAAGTAGGACTCCAAACCTTAATTTTGTGAGAAAGAACATGCTAAACATCACTGCAAATAAGTGTATTCATCTATTTATTAAAGTCAAACCATTTAAAGCGCATTAGGACCTTTAATTAAAAGCTCATTTTGTATTGATATTTTCTTCTCCCCATGATTTTGAACATATTTTATTTTCACATGTATCAATATTTTAAGCTCATAATTATTTTTTACATCTTAAGTGCAGACTCTTCTCCATTAAGTAACTAAAATGACAAATGTAGTGAGTTTTAGGTCGGTTAACCCAAGTCATTTGACCATAGGCACTAGGTTATGAGAAACCCCGTATGCTTAATTGCTCGAATCAAATAGGCTCCAAAGAAGAATATAAGATACTAAGATTTTTACTACTGGGGATAAACTTGAGCTTATGTCTAATAAATAAGGTCAATCCATGTTCAAAATCACCTTACTAACATGTGATTGCCATCCTAAATCTCACACACGCGGTTGAGTCCCATTAACAAAATCATAGTATGTGCACTGCAGATGGTACATGAAAACACCTATACTAAGTACTCCATAATAACCTAAGCCAGTTATGGAAAATATGTTACATCTTATCGATTAAACTTATGCTCGATCACAAAAAACAAATTCACGTATATTATATATTATGCTATAAAAACAATTTTTTGCATTTTTATTTTTCAAATTTCCATTTTTTGTTATTTTTGTTTTAAAGTATGAATGTACCAAACACACAAAAAGAATGTCAAACACAAAAAAAAAAAAAGTACAAGTTTTCTACCTAGAAAATAAAGAAACAATATGATGTATGCATAAATCAGTGCCACGCAATGATAAAGCACAAAAATTCACCAAAAATACCTAATCAGTTAGGTATGCAAATGTTCTTATTTTTAAGAGCACCGCGATCTGTTTCAAAATTTTTTCAGATAACTTTTCTTCGCCCAAACTTGCCTAGTGACAGGAATATTTTCAGTCATCTGCGTAATTAACTTGGTCAATTTACTTACCTGATTAGTAAGGAAGTCAATTTGACCAACATAACCCTGATTCTTATTTCTACTTAAGTTTCGATTTATATTTCTGTTCAGGAAATGACGACACCTATACTTTATGCGTTCTAACTCACCGCAATGAAAAACAAGTAGGGATAAACCTAGGACCAAAGGTATGTGATCGTTGATATCTATTCCTAGGTTAGCGTGTCCTACGCTGTCTAGTAGGTCTTTGTTCTACATATCTCTTATTCTTAGGTTTAGTGTTAGGCACATGTTTAAATTGGTTAGTAACTAGGACAAATGTGGTCTTGGATGTACTAGCAACATTATGATCATTTTTATTATATCTTAGACCACCCTTATTACCAGCAGGCTTACCCATTCCTAGAGTGTTATCTATCTTTATAGAACCACTAGAAAAGACAAGAAGTTGAGATTTGGAATCTCCTAGGTCACCCAGAAGATTTTAACCTGGATTTCTAAGATTTCTTTTTCAACTATCAACTCATTAGCTCTCCTAGAGGTCTTCTCAAGCTCATTAGCGATATTCCTAACCTAAGTATCTAAACATTCATTCATGAATTTCAACTCACTCA
>CAIGRP010004953.1:0-55000 GCA_903798385.1 Fraxinus cuspidata
AAGGCAAGGCTGGATTTAATGAAGCTCGACCGAAGGGAGAGGGTTAAATAGCTCGACCTACCGGGGAAGGGATGGATGGAATGAGGGTACAACCAGACGAAATAATCACTGAGTCGGATCAGCCAGACGAAGCAAGAAGAGTGCCGGATCATCCGGGCACAGAAACTCAACCGCTTTCGTCAAAAGAAAAAGGAAAAGCACCTATCCGGGAGGAAGAAAAAGAAGAGGCCGGGTCAGAAGAAGGAGGTCAATCTATCTTCATTCACATGTTTTATCTGTTTGACTCAGAAGGAGGAGAAGACGAAGATACAGAAAGAACCGTCTCCAGCGCACCAATGGGAGAGGGGGCCCCGGCAAGGACAAGTGCTGTTGAGGTACCGGTTCAACCAAGTGCCCAAGCAGCAACAACAACTGAAATACGGCGGAAGACATATATTTAACCCGGGCCAGAGAATCTTTCGTCAAATATCCGGCTAATCCAAGTTACGTCCGGGAGAACGCGACAATCATAGAAAGGGCAATGTTACTACAATGAATGAGGATAGGTGTTGAAAGAGGACTTCCCCTCCTTATCGAGAGAGCGCTAAAAGTCACCTGGAGGACTCCAACCCAAAAAGAGAAATGAGACCAGCCTGGAGGGTCTTCATTCATACGGGTTCATAACGGAGCCTCTAATTGCAAGAGTCAGACAAGCCCTGGAAATGAAGATGAATAAAGAAAGAAATGACTTGGAATTATACCGGGAAACCCAAAAAGAACAAACCTTACGGGAAGTTCATGAAAAAGCGGTGCAAGAAGTCAAGCGGCTGGCCGAGAAGAAGGAGTCGTTAACAAAAGATCGGATGAGTGAGTTGTAAAAGAAAATAGTTCGCCCTGCTCAAAGAAAGGCTTGAACAACAGATAAAAGAACTTTATGCAGAACTTGTACAAGCGAATATCTATGTGAATCTGATCAACAAAGAAATGGAGAAGACCAGACAAGAGTTGGATCGGGGCAAGGTGACTGTTCAGAAACTGCAAAAAAGATTAACTCTATCTCCGTCCAGAAAGAACGAGCCGAAGCCGCCGCTCAAGCAAGCATTGAAAATGTCCTTCTTGCACCCAGGTTCTTTATGTATTGTATCTGAGACTATTGTAATCTTCATCTGTCATGAATGAAAAAGATGATGATGGAGGCAGACATACATTTGTCTGAAGCGGGTCGGTTGATGGCTCCTATCCGCCGTTCATCCTGCTGAGCTTTGATCTCACTAAGTTCTGCTGCCTACAGACTGCCTGGACAGGACAGAAGAGGGGTACTCGTGTGGTGCTACGATAGAGAAAAAAGAGAGCTCTCTACTCTAAAAAACCCTCGCATAGCTAATAGCTTGTTGAACCTTCGGAGAGAACCATAGAGATCAATCACCTCATACATAACATAGGACGACGACATTACACGAGTTGCTGAGAAGACACCTCCCTTTAAGCCGGACAGACTCGCTCGCTAGAAACCGTCGTCGTGACAAGACGAATGTACCCAAAACCGGCCTTGGATTTTTAGATGGGAATAATTGTCACCTAGAAAGCGAATGTTCATCTTATTTTTTAGCAAGTACTGTAGGACAATGGAGGCGATTCATGACGAGCGGTCCATCTTAGTAGTCAATTACCTGAGCAAAAACTTTCTTTCAGGTGAAAGACCCTCACTCGAACTCAGTAGGAAGCCAAGCACGCTGGTCAACTGAAAGTGAAGAAAGATTAATGCAAGCGACATAGGTAATCAAGCAGCAATCGAGAGCCGAAGGTCTGATTCCACCTAGTGGCGAATTCAACCAACAGAGAAAGCAACCCTAGCCTTTTTTGATTTGATTTCCTCATACTGCTAGTCGTTGTTCTTCCCGCTAACGAGTTTATCTGCATCTTAGTGTAGTTCGCAATCATGCTTTATTCCTTCATTCAAGCAGCGAAGGAAGAGAAGAGCGGAACGAAAAAAGAAGGGGGAATAGGGTAAGGATTTTATATCCTAATCATATCCCTAATAAAAAAATAGATTCCTCTAGCTATCTTTTCAACTAGCTACAAGGCCATTAGAAAGCTCTATAACAAGAGTTTGAGGAACCTATGCTATCAAAGCAGCAGAGAGATCTATCTTCTAGAGTTACAGAATCAGACTTCTCATCCTTATGGTGCAGTGCCACCCTGTTATGGAAACTTTGACAAGCAGTCTACGGCACCTAAACAACCGCTAGTGACGATTCCTTCTCCTATGGTTATGCCTATTTTTGTAGCACAAAATCCTCAACTATCTTATACTACTCCAAACATTTCAGTCCTCGAGGTGGCAGATTCTCGAAAACCGCTCACCTCTTCACTGGAAACGACTTATGCTACCCCACGCCAAGCAGCGGTCGGGGCGCCCATCGACATGGTGGGGAAGCCTAGCAGAACGGCTATCCCACACTTGGCTAGGTCCATTTCATTGAGGCTTGATTTGCATCAATACCCTTCCCTTGTGCTACAGACAGCGTCAGTCAATACCACCAGATCGGGAAGAATTTCTCATTCGCAGCCACAGACCCAACCAGTTAATAAAATCTTCCTGCCCAGATCTCGATTATGGAACTTCTGTCCACTTCACAAGTCCATCAGGCTGGCAAAGGCTAGCACGACCTTGGCTTTTTAGACCTTGGTATCCTTTGTGGATATCCCACATGAAATTCGCGATGAGGGTTCCAAACCTCCTCTATCCCACGTTGAGATTTTAGAAAAAGGTGGGCTTGGGCACAAGCTCAACTTCTTCGATTAGGCTACCACCCGGGGCTTGGTTTAGCTGAGGATGGGATTCGTTACCCGATTAGTCTCCCCACGCTATTAGGCACCTTTGGTCTAGGCTTTGACCCAAAAGTCCACTTTGGATTGAGAACGTCCCACTGTGAATTCATAGATTGAATTCACTGCGGAAAGCTCCTCGCTACACAAGTCGCGTCACCGCATTCGTTCAGTCGGGTCGCCAAAGCAGCGGTGATGAAGGCTGACACGATTGACCGGAACTGGAGTCTCACGAGGGATTTAGCAGTTCCGTGGCTGCATATTCAGTCGAGCACATGTGATTGAGTCGCCCATACCATACCTGAGCTCGATAAACTTTCCTTATACTGACCGAGAAAAACAAGTTCCAGAGGCATCTTCCATTCATCTCGATTTGGGTTTTTCCGCACCATATTTTGATCTCCCTCTTCTTCGATCCGGAATTCCCAGCAAATCCCTGACTCCTCGAATACAGTGGGATTTCACACCTGGCGAATCTTTTACTCTACCTCCTCTTATTAAGACCTTAGAATGTTCCTGCGAATTATGACCTTCGCCTGGAATGTAAGCAAATATATCATGTTTATTGCTCAACTGTACTTTGGCTATCTTACGTAGAGCTGAATTAGGTTTTTTCGGTGTTCTCGTTGAAACACGCGGGCATACTCCTTCCTTCTGGGGACATTGATCCAAAGCTCGAGTACGGTCCGTGCGCCGTTTTTCTTCTCTACCATGACGAATCAATTGATTTAATGTAGGCATCGCTATTTCCTTTGTCCTTCCCCCCTATTTTTGCCCTCTCACTAGTGGTTACTCCCGATCCGAAGCACCCCTTTTCCATTCATAGAGAGATCCAATCGTCAAAATCAATAAAAAGGCCATCATGGACCAAGATCCAAAGGGATCAATCTTGTTGGGAGGTACTGCCCAAGGAAAGGAAAAGGTTACTTCCGGATCAGGAATAATAAATAAAATTGAAACAAGATAAAATCGTATATCGAAACGACTTCTGGCATCACCGGAAGGATCGAAACCACATTCGTAGGCCGACAATTTTTCTGGATAGGTAGAACTATTGGAAGAAAATAGAAAAGGAAGACCGAGTGGGATCAAAGAAACTAGCGAACTGATCACTAAATAGATACAAATAGGTGCAAATTCGGACATCACCACAGCACACTTGGTTCTTTCGCTCCTTGCTCGCGGAGCGGCATACCGAAAAAAAGAAAGAAAAAAATCCAGCCAGTCAAGAAATGGAGCCAAGAAAGCGACGCACCAAGTCAAGTCCCAGTCCCAGAGCACGCGAAAAAGTACGGACATACTGATACTGATGCCCAGGTGTCGAAGGAATGGATTCATGAGTTGGCTTTTATTTTAGAGTCTCTATAGAATAAGCACTGTGAACTATCTGCTTCAAAAAGATAGTTGTAAGAAATGAGTTCCTTACTTTCGTAATTATTGTTTTCTTTTTTTAAATGATTGCTAAATTAAACAAAAAAGTAAAAAAGCGCCGACGCCATTTTTCCGTGCAACTCACGTATCAGACTTTCTTTTTGTTGATATTAAGGTGTCGAAGACCTAACAACACGGAGGCCCTATTTAATTAAGTAAGATCTTCCAACCCTTTTCCATAACGTTGGTCTACAGACGGTCGTCTTGTTTTGCACTGCTTTTGTTGGACATCTGTTTAATAAGTAGACTGTCTTTGAAAAAGGAAATAATGATCCCAATCAACGATGATTGCGGTCGACGTTTCGGCAAAGTTTGTTATGGTGGAGAGAAAGTGTGTCCGAACACAGACTAAGTCTCCTCCTCAGAACCTGGCATTACCTTAGAAAAAAGAATAGCCTTTATCCCGATCCCGGGGGTAACCGACAAGGTTGTCTGCTGACCTCTCTAAGATCAAAGAGGCAACAGAGGTCCATGCAGTCAACTATTTCGGAAGAGAACCCCTTCCTCCTTGGAATGGACCTCCTTTGGTCATCCCAGTGAGTAGAGCTCCCGCATCAATCAAAAATTATTCCCCCTGTCATGCTGTCCCTTCTGCTCCTTCATCTCATCTTTCAGTGGATAGGTTGGTATGTCCGCCCCTACCAGCTCCAAGACTGACTTCGGATATTTGGATCGAAATGGAATTCCCGAAAACCAGGGCTGGATTCTTAGACTTGTTCTGCTTCGATAGAGGCGCTCTAACTGTAAGTGGAATAACAATCATTCGGCCGATTGCTCTTATCCTTCCTTATCAGAGAGGGGCCCCCTTAGGGAGCGGGGCTTATTTATTATTTATTGAAAAAGGGGGAGTGAGGGGGGGGGGGAAGGTCCGGAAAGCCCTCACTTTATTGATGGGACATTTTGATCACCTTTTCCTCTCACCCTCCCCCGGTTCTGGTTCAGGAAAGGGTCAACGCAAGGATCTTACTTCGAAGCAATCTCTGGAATTTTCCCTTATCCGAACGGGTCTTGCAAGAAAATAAAATTTCATATTGAGCTCCAAATATACGCTATTGAGATGGGATGGCTCCTACTAGCTCTCCCCCCCTAAGAACCGCACGTGCGAGTTCCCCCGCATACGGCTCAAGTGGCGAAGGCCCTTTCTTTCGCGCTTGGTAAGCGCTTCGCTGTAGCCAAGCTTCGACCGCGACTGCTCGTCGCTTCTGGCCGCCTTATTCCGTCACCCGAGATCCAAGTCAGCACCGGAAAAGATCTCTTGATTCCTCGCGGCCGGGCCGGCTTGGAAGCAAGCTACCTCTTGCCTATCTCACCCCCTTTCTTCTTATTAGTAAGATAGGTTGCCCCTTTCCCTTTTAATAATAAGGTAAGCTTCCAAAGCTCCTTCCTTCAGCTGGGTGAGCCTTCGCTTTTTGGATCGTCTTCTGCCCAATGCGGTACCCCCCGTTTTTTGGTTCCCATTGGGTTTACCTTGTTCACAGGTCGACCCCATGGCAGCAAGAAAAGGCGATCTTGTGCTATACTCCGGTGATCTCTTTCCTACCGAGACACGCAAACTCCCATCGTGTCCCAGATCACATTCCGTGAATCGAAAGAGGAAGCCTACTCATCTATCAGCTCCTCTCGTAGATCGGTGCGGTTTTACGAAGCGTCTAAGCACAGTTCACTCACGTTGATCAATCAAGAGGTTTGCCGCCACCCCTTAAGGTTACCTGTTGTATCATACACTTCTTGCATTCTTTCCCACGCTTCATACCTCCTCTTTCTTCTTAAGGTAAGGTAAAAGGACAGGCATGGTGGGGTAGGAGCATCCAGTCGGAAATCTTTTTGGCTTGACCAAGAAGTCTTATGTCCTCCGAGTCGCACGGCGTTTTAACCGAAAGAACTTCTTGCGCAATTCATGCGTTTCTGTTTTTATGACCAAAAATTGTTTCTTGATTTTCATTTCAAATTGTTCTCTGGACTTTTTATCAATATGAGGTGATCGTAACACAGTATATAAGACTCGTGATTCAGGCAATCCAATCTTCCTTGTGTAAGGCGGAAGCCCCAAAAAAAGGTTTTCCTTAAACTTAAATGGGTGATCAAAAGATTTAATTACTATGCGTATCTTGGTGGTCGTTACTTTTGGTGATCTTTCTTTTTGGCTGACTCCTCTTCTTGTTCTATTGATCAGAAGCATCCAGCAGCCGTATCGGCCCCGCCTGAGATAGGTGCGCGGGAAGACGAAGAAGAGCCAAAAAAAAGAGAATCCACTTCAATTGGATCCATCTCGTCTTGAAACCCGCCCAAGAGACAGCAGAGGTCGGAAGAGGACTCGCTGGTCCCATATAGAATGAGACCAGGGATCCCCCATCCTCCCCAACAGTGGACTCGACAAAAGATGTATCGGGCAAGAAAGGAAAAAAAAACCACTCCTGACCTATACATAAAAGGATGCCGAAGTGCAAAGAGAGCAAAGGAAAGGATTGGTCGTACGAAGACACCCTCTTTCTTCTTAAGGTAAGATAAAGGGACAGGCATTCTGGGCAGGTCGCAATAAGTCGCCAGTCGAAGGTTTAGACCAATCGCAATTCATCACCATCTTGCCCGCTTCCAATTGATGACTGGCTATTATATAAGTGTTGACCTAAGCCCCTGTGCTGGGGCTCGGCTCCCGAACCGTACGTGAGCTGCCTCGTACGGCTCTTCCTAAGAACTTGAAGCCCCCTTTCTCTAAATAGAAAAAAAATTCATTTACAAGACAAAAAACACTTTTTCAAAAAGCCTTCGCCCTCCTATTCAACAGGGCTATTAGAGAAGCAGCTTCGTTCCTTGACTTCTTTGCTCAGTCAAGCTTACTTGTTCCTTAGTGTAGTCGTCGGTCTTACCACCAGAATGCCTATGATATAGTGATCGGCCTTTCGAATGCGTCCTTCCTTACTTTTCTGAGAAGCCCTTTACATAAAGGACAGGGGGCTGTTCACCTTTGGAAACTTAGCTACTTAAGTACTACTCATAAAGTAAAGGCGAACGGGGCTCCCAGGCCGGGACGTCTAGCAGAATGCTTGGCCTCCTGCGCTGGAAGCGACACCCGAAGGGTGAGCTTCTGGCGGTTAGCTTCTAGCACTAGATAATAGGCATTAGGCATTCTGAGCTGGAAGGAGGCAAGCAAATGAAGGGAGGCATTACGGGCCGACTAGAAGAAGCAAAGCTTCGTAGACTCGGCAAGTCGCTTATAGAATGCCGACTACTATTTTCCACTTAATTTAATAAGGATAGGGGGGAGCGAAGCGAAGCTTAGCGAGCTTTAGAAGGCCGACCACTACATAAGCCGCTGGCGGAGAAAGCTCTTCGAGCTTCCCTTCATTCGTTGCTAAGCCAAGGTCCCAGGTCTCCGAGTCAGCCCGCGCCTTTTCGAAGAATCCTGCACCCATGGGCATACGGCCTGGCAGGCCTTCCCTTTCCGCCGGAGCTTCATGGGCGTTGCCCCGTTCCCCAATCAGATGTTTGGATGTGAGCTATACTCCGCGAGGAGCCAAACGGGCGTATGGCCTTGCCATTTGACCTTTCTTCCCGGGTGACTAGGAATGCTCAGTGACAACCTATCAATTGTCACCGCCTGGCCTCTCTTGCTACCACGGTAGCACCTAGTGTGGTCAGCACCAATCGTGTTCGGGCAACGAAGCTTACACTCATTCACATTGGTTCATCCTGCTATGCCCTGGGCCTTTTGCTCTTCTAACGTAAAAGGTGGCCGGCCATTCGTCAAGGCCCAGGAATCCGCTGGACATCTCAGCGGCGGGATTTGATACCCGCATCCGATCGAAGTTCCATTTTAGTGCCCCCCTAACATAAAGGAGAGCTCTTTCTAGGTGGGTCGCTTCGCGCAAGACATTGCTTAGGACCAACGGGTCACACGACAGGTGCACGATCGACTTTGCACGTTCCATCCTTCGGCCCTTCGTCTATCGCCTTGGTATAAAAGCCTTGATCCGTCTTCGGCTTCGATTCGTTATGCTCAGAAGCTCCAACAAGCCCTAAAGTCTCTTGCCGCCTCTGCCAAGAGAGCGCTGCTTTACCTTTGATCCTATGTGCCCAGAGAATGCTATGCGTTCTCCACTTTCGGATCTCGCAAAGAGAGATCGTGTTTTTTCCTCTGACTTTCTCTCTCATTCGCGGAGCGAAGAAAGCGGGCTTTGCCCCAGCTACCGCTATCCTTGGGAAACCAAAAGAGCTACCGAAGGAAAGGGATGCAGTCTCTCCCTTGGCCTTTGGAGAGGAGAAGGCAGAGAAGAAAACGTCCTTCGCGCAAGTTTTTTTGCTTTCTGCGCCCTTACTAGTACTAGTAAAGGGGCTCTTCGAAAAAGAAGGCATTCTGGTAGGAAGGCCGACCACTACATAAGTCGCCATCAGTCTAGGAGAGAAGCAAGCTACCTTTCTTTGATCCACCTTCCCGGGCAGGGAAGAGAACGCAAATGGACCGCGGATGGTGGTCGTGGTAAATTCCAGTATCTTACGCTGCGGAGCGAACTCTTCTATCGTCTTGCATTTCCTCTGGTGGGCCCCCCCTTTCCATCGTACTGGAGCGATTTGAGAAGAACGATTAGGGTCATATTCTATCCTTTCTACAATGCCCATAGACGAAGTGCTTCGTTTCAGATCAATTCTTCGCTGCAATCGCTTCGACCCACCCCCTCGGTGAAAAACCGTAATACGTCCTGAAGAATTCCTACCAGCAGACTTCCCTGTACTCAAAGTGAATTGTCTAAGTGCTCTCCTTTGTCTCATTGTCTATCTCGTAATCATTCGATTCCGCCTCTACAAAGGCTAGCTCCTACTCCTCCTCCTTCTCTTCCTTCATCGTCGTTGGTCCTTCGTTCGTAGTGGTCATTGTATAGTGAGAAAGCTCCCCCTGCCTTTAGATGAGAAAGCCCTCTTTTACATACACAACGACGGTTCCAAGGAGTAGTTTATAGTCGACTCAATATCGACGAAATCCCCCCATTTGATCTCTTTAGTACCGATTGTTTTGTAGTGCACCCTTCATCGAAAGAGTAGGCGGTTGAAAGACCCATCTCTGAATAAAGCCTTTAGGTTGGGAGATATCAAAGGGGACCTTCGCCTAGCTGTCCCTGTATTATTCAACTCATCTGTCCACTTATCTTGTCCAAAGCAGAAGGATTATCGGTTACCTTTGTTTCGAAGGTAATCCGCCAGTCTCTAGACTGGAAAAGATTCAATCCACTTGTTGGCCTCCTTTTGTAGGTCGGTCATCTGTTCAATCTGGAATTCCATCTCTTGTTTGGTTTCTGGTACCGGTTTAAGTTCCTTTGTTCAAATCAATATCTATGTCAGGCTTCCCTTCCCGGTTGTCCTGTCCTGTTCAATCCGTTGTTCTTCTGTCTGAGGAAAACGTGAAGAATTGCCATTTTATGAGCTTGTAAGGCCCCGTTGAAGTCCCCGAATAAAGGGGAAAATAGGGCTATAAGTAGGCCGTTTGCTAGTGCTATAAGGGCTGCTCGCCTTTATACGGCTTGGCTTCGCTATCGCTCCTATGTAGTGGTCGACCTAAAAAGTAGTATTCCTGCCATACCAGAATGCCTTATTATCTAGTGCTAGAAGCTTCGCCAGAAGCAAGCAAGATGAGGGCGCTCTGCTTCGTAGACAAGGCTCGTTCCGTACTTGACTTACGAGCTCGTGTAGTACTTGCCCCTATCTCTAAAGGGGCTTATGCACTCCACTCGCTGTCTACTAAACGAGCGTTAGAGCGAGCGAGCGAAGCTTTCAATTTAGTGGCTTCCCCCCTTTCCCCTCACCCTACTCTTTTATTTTCGCTTAAGCTTCCCCGGTTTGGGGGCTTAATTGATTGGATACCCGAGAACCATAATCTTTCCTAGAAACTGCTTCTACGACGATAGATAGGGGTCAGGTTTGTTTGGCATCTATGCCCCCTGCCCTCCAAACAGTATGGGAGCCTTTCAGCTCGTACTGCTCACACTCCTAGATCTTCACGGCACCTCCTCTACCATAGTGTAAGCTGGGAGCAGCTCCGAAAAGCGAGGCTTACTTAAAAATTAGCTTTCAACAACGTCAACAACACCACGAAAAAAGTCAACTATGGTTGCCCACTGATCTGATCATAGGTTAAATCCAATCCCTTCGCTTCGCGCCAGGCTTGGAAACCGTAAGTCAGGCCCCCTTCGCCTCTCGGAAGCGAGAAAGCGAGCAGCAAGCTGAAAAAGCCCTTTTCCTTTTTAATAATAAATAAGGTAAGCTTCATAGCTCCAACCTAGTAAAGGGTCAAGGCAAAACCAGCTGAAGGAAGGGCTTCATAGCCTTACCTTATTCCTTATTAAATTCAAAGGAGAGCTTTTTATTATTATTCTTATTGTATTGGATATATTAAAAAGACTAAAAACCTAGCCTTGTTTTTTAGTCTTTTTAATATAATAAGGGGGCTGGGAATCGCAAGAATTGAGAAGTCCTCCATTGAATTGAATAGGGTGAGAAAGACAGGTTCGGAAATGGCCGGATTAGCAGGAGGAAGGGCGGCCCCACCCTGAAACAAAAGTGTACGTACATAAATAAAGAGGCTGGTTATGGCCTTTACTTGACTTGATAGGGCTCCTTCCCATCTATCTTGACCGGGAAGAGGGGGGAGGCTCTTGCGGAAGCCCCGCCCGCCCTTCTCTATTTTTATTTTGAGGGATCCCTCATATTGAGGAGGCTTCCCGGACTCGTAACATACGGCTAAAAACAAGAAGAGGGTCAGTAGTCTCTGCCGTTGCAGGTCCTTCTCCTTCCGCTGAGACGGCCCTCTTTTTTTTGTTTGTTCACCGCGACACGAAATCATAAAGAAGCTGGAATAACTCAGAAAGAGAGTGGCGCCTAGCCGTTGAGAGCGTCTGTTGTCTTTGTAGAGGAACAGTACGATCTTGGACTGGCCCCCTTCGCATGACCTAGAAAGAAAAAGAAGTCCGTGCTACTATAAGGCCTCTAAACTCCTCCCTCAGGGACACTCTTGCGTTGCCCATGGGGACGGGGTAGCCCCGACTTCCATAGGTCCTTGGTTCGACCTCCTAATGAGAATTGAGGTCCTTGCGCGGGCGTCTCATCCCTAAGACTTGCTTGCTCTGTATGGAGTGTCCCGTGGTTCCTCGAGTGCCAGCCGCAGAGAGGAATGCCATCAACTAGGGCGCTATTGACCACTAACCACTCGCTCGCCGGCCGCTCGGGCTCCGCGTTTCAAGTTCGTTATCCTAACCGTCTCCTCTCCTCCACCGGGAGCCTGGCCCCTTCTTCTATCTTATCTACTGCCTTGCTCCTCGGCTCCATACTGCTCCAGCCGCTCGCTGTAATAGCTTGCTTTTCGGGTGGCTCGCACCCTGGGTGGTGCGGCTGAGCCAGAGTGGGCTCAGCAGTCGGCCTATGTTTCCGGGCGCACGCGTAAAGGCATGATTAGTTCCACAAATCTCACTGCACTGACCATAGTAAACTCCTTCTCGTTGTACCGAAATAGAGGTCTGATTTAAACGACCAGGTACAGCATCACATTTGACACCTAAGGAAGGTACAGCCCAACTATGAGGTACATCAGCAGGTGTTACAATAATACGTAAATGAGTTTTTTCTGGTACAACCACTCTATTGTCCACTTCTAATAAACGTGATTGACCCAATTCTGGATCATCTTCTGGAATCGTATAACTGTCAAAAGTGAGTGACTCTTCATCGGAACTGTTATAGTCCGAATACTCATAAGTCCAATACCATTGATGTCCAATAGCTTTGATAGTAATGGCTGGATCTACTACTACCTCGTCCATTGAATATAACAGAGCAAATGATGGTATAGCAATGAACATCAGGATGATACTAGGAAATATGGTCCAAAGAATCTCGATAGTAGTTCCATGAACAATCCTTTGCGGGATTGGATTTTTTTTATAGTGGAAGTGCCATAAAGCGCGAACCAAGATCCATGATACGAAAACAAAAATCAGAATAAGGAAGAAAAAGATATCGTGATGTAAGTCTATTATTCCTTGCATCATAGGTGTTGCTGCGTCTTGAGATCCTAATTGCCACGGTTCCGCTGCATCACAAGGAGCAATTGTGAGGAATAGCCATTCTAGAACAATCATTTGCTTTGGTTCATTCTTTCACTGCTCTGCTCCCCCCCAAAAAAAGAGAGACTTGCTCTCCCAATTCAGGAAGTCGGAAATGGCCGGTTGGGTTGGTCCAACCAAGAAAGGCATGGGAGTCTTTGGGCATTGCTTGGGCCGAGTTAAGTAAAGACTGGCTACCTAGTGATTGACAAGCACCCTCACTGCACACTTTCTATATATCTGTCTCCATTATCGGCTGCATGTTTTAGTTATGAATCGGAGATAAAAGGGAGGTTACAATTTAGAATCCGCTATTAGTCTTGTCATTTATTCTTGCTTCAAGCTTAGGGAAGCCTGTTTACTTAGACATCTCGGGATGGGGAATGAATAATGACGTAGACCCTCTTATGAGTCTTACGCGGGTGAGGCCCTGCCTTACTTAAATAAATCTCCTTTTCGTTTTCGGAATCATCTTCTATCCCCAGCAGCAGGAACCCCTTCTTTCATGAGCCTAGGGGCACCAATTCACAGCCTGCGAAGTTCTAGCTTCCCCTTATCTTGTCTCAATATGAAGTCTTGGTCTTCAGTCCCAATCTGATCGAAGAAAAGAAGTCGAACTTCGGGGGCAAAGACGCTCTCATTACGTACATTATGTAAAGAGCACTCGCTTTGTCTCGTGAGCTTAACCTTAGGCTAGGCTCCTTTCTCATAACTTAAGGTTGAGCTCGCTTCCCAACAAGCAATCGCTCCTTGGAAGAAAGAATGACTTTAGAAGAACTTGGCCGGGCTTTTCCTTTTAAGTAAATAAGAATAAGTAAAGCCGGATTATTCGACCGCACCCCTTTGCTCTCAAGCCTTGCTTTCAGGTGAAGTTTCAGTCTAGAGGCTAGGAGTGAGGCTCTTTCCCTACTAATATGCGGATTCTCCTTATGCTATTGCTATGGTGGTATACGCCATGGGCTGGGAACAACGGTAAACGTAAGGCCTTGTTGACTTTACGAAAGTAGGCTAGGCTTGCTGCGGAAGAGAAAGTGGACTCCCTCGACCAGATAGGAAAAGACTCGCTTTTTGGAAAAGGATGGTCTGCTCTACATCAAGGGGAATAATCTTTTTGTCCCAAGGTAGGATAACATACGTAGGGACTTGTTGAAGTAGTATCACGATACTCGCTGGACAGGGCATCCCGGTCAGCACCGGCGTTGTTTGGCGCTCGACTGAAAAAAGGGCAGGATGGATGGAAAGAAGTCAATTTAAAGCACTAATTCTGTTCTTTGATCGGAGGTCTCATAGATCTTCTTCAATACCTTCTTACTTAATGCTAACCGAGAAATAGCGCTCATCAGGGTGGTTTGCTCGGGTTAGCCAAGAAAGCCTTAGCGCGCAAAGGCATAGAGCTCAAACACAGGCTTAGTAAGAGATTCAAAGAGTGTAGTTAACGGTCCTCGCTCGGGGGATTCGGCTTAGTCACCATCTCTGGCCATGAATCAAAGATTCCTCCTGGCGAGCAGGGCCGAGCCATGAAGGAAAGGGCAAAAGGAGGTTGCTTGCTCTCAGTCTCTACCTCTTCTTTTTGACCTAACTTCAAAATCTTTTATGCTCGGCCATACCAACATGGTAATGTAAATTCCCTCCCTTTGAAGTGCATTTATCAGATCAGCTCCCCGAGTCACTAGAAAGAGGGTGAAAGGCCCACTACTTCTTCATTCATGGCCTATTTTTTGTGATCTCCCTTTCGTATTCATTCGACCTGAGGCAAAAGAGAAGTCATACAAAGAAAGGTTCTTTCATGCAATGCATAACGGGCGGGCCTCCTATGATGGATTCCTCCAACTCAATGAATGAAGGGAGGAGTATGATAAATTTGAATCTATATGAAGATTCAAACAAAAAGGAAAAAGGAACCATATCTTACTGAATAATCTGACTGAATGAGCAAGAGCTCTTTATGTGGTCTCACTTTACCACCATCTGAAATGCGCGAAACTTCGATTGGTGGAAGCCAGTCCATGAAGATTCTCCCTTTTCTTACGTGCAATTCCCCTCTTTCGGTAAGCATCCAGTATCTCAGCAAATGAACATTTCTCTAAGCTTATCCTGTAGTTTATACGTCGTTTGAAAGCTGCTTCAAGGATCCAACGAATAGCTAAGGTTTGTTGACGATCCCTGGCTACAATCCCAGGGACATCATAAATAGTACCTGCTATTCCTACTTTTTCCACTTCGCATATGGGCTTTATATTCTCTAGGGCGTCAACCATAAGTTTGATTACATCGCGTTCAGTTCGAGCTGGGCGATGAAAAGTTTGATAAAGAATAGCACGAACTCTTGTTTTTTTACCTTCTTTCATGCGAAAGTTGACCAACTTCTTGATCAATTGTTTTTGTTCACGATCCAAGCCCCCCATATAGTTTAGAATTTCCGAGCAATTGGAAGCCGCTTTCGATGACGAGGCCGAAAAATTTATATTACGCAATCCTTACTGTCCATCTTTATCCGCCAACTCCCCTGTTTCCATCTTTCCTTTCAGAGTTTACCACTCTTCAACGCTTCTTTAACTTTGTTTAGGGTCTCGCTCCCTGAGTTCAAGAGTATACACTCTCGCGTCATACGGCTCCGTCCCGGAATCAGGACCTTCCCTTTCCTTTGACCAACGGGTCCTTCCTTTCTATTTCTCGGTAAGCGGTTACGCTCGTTTTGGGTCACATAAAAAATAGAGAAAGGATCTATACGTGTCTGATTCTCGGCCATTCATTCGCAAGTAACTTATAAGACGTGAGAGATGCTCTAAGTCATAACGGGGAAGGCCGGAGACTTCACTCAAATGGGGGGCGGCTTTCTCCTCAATAAAATGAAAGGCTGCTTCTTGTTTTATAAATTTATAACTCAATAATAAATATTTACTTGGCATTAGGTTCGCGAAGAAGAAGATCACAAATGAGATCTTGAGCTTCTTGCTTACTCTTCCGAATCGAAAGATCTCTTATCTCCGAGGTGAGGATGGCCTCATAAACTGGTTTGCCCAAGGTGGACGCTCGATCCAACTGATCTTTCACAAGGGCCAAGTAGCCCCCTGGACGAGTTTGGGGAAAATTGTTAGAGGGATCTAAAGATTCAAGTCTCTTTATACGGTTAAATAAAGACCTTTCTATTTTGGCATTCTCGGTCCTATATGGAGGAAGCACCTCTTCTCCTGCATCCCTTTGATTGCTTAGTATCTCCTCCTTGCCGCACTCTTCTGGTACAAAGGACTAGACTGATAATTGTGTATATAAAGAAGAGTTTAGTTTTTCTTCAAAAAAGTAAGATAGTTGATCGAGAAACCTCCGCCCAAAGGTGCTTTTTGAAAGCCGGTCACCGGTAGGCTAAGAACCTTTCTTACTTATGAAGAAAGTTACAACTCTAGTGAAATTGTAAGGGGAGATACTCAATATATCATTTTTTTTTTCTCGATGCTTTGAATAGCCTAGTTTCGTACCCAAGAAGCAAGGGATGATACTTTCTTTCTGATCTACTCCCACTCTCAGCTGCAACTTTTTGTGGTTATTGTTACCTACCCGTGTGCCCCTGAGACAAACGGCTGATGCCAACTTATTTAATGCATCCTTTCACAACTCTTCATATTGTAAAAAAAAACCTTTTCAAATCAGCTACCACGAGAGGAGGTTCACATTCACCGCCGTCTCGTACAGATTAGTGAGTGGCCAAACTAACGAAATCGAATGCGGGCTCTGTGCCTAGCGGTAGGGCTGTGGTATATGTATTTCCAATGTCCTATTATTCTCCAGCTGTGGCGCACTCACTGGAGATGATCACCTCTCTTTCTCCATTACTCTTCTGCCATATAAACCTTTCCAGCCTTGACACATTCGCCAGTTCTAGGGGTAGAGGGAATCTTTGTATTCGGTCCTAAATGGTTTCATCAATCTAAGCGATACTCTTTCAACGGTGCCCGGATGCTTCCTGTTTTCAAGATTTTTCTAGGCCTCATGAATTTTGATTATATTTTCCATTCTATCACGCAATTTGAATCTATCTATTCCGGAATCGTCGTTTAATATCCAAAAATAAAAAGGTAAAAGCGGCTGTATAGGTAATGTATTTGGGTTCAACCTGATGCCTCATGAGTAAGATTTCTTGAATGTTTGCCTAGGCGGATTGCCTTTATACTTTTGAATGCTCTATCTTCAGGATGGCTTGTTAGAATCAGAAGAGCACTGTCCAGTATATCGCTGATCCTATGACTAACCATTTGACCCTTATTAGCTTAGCTTATTAGGTAGCCTTTGTTGACAACCCATCTATATATTTTCTTTAGGGGATCGTCATGCAACCATTAAGGGGGTAAGGTTGAACAGTTTAATGACCTTACCAGAGGTAAGCCTCTACCTATCCAACGTACGTTGGCAGTTTGATTTCCTCTTCTTTCGGGCTCGAGTTTGTGTGGCCAGTTTCAGTCTGGCTGGCTTGGATTGTTTCGGGCATATTGTTGGGCGAAACCCAGTTCACCCATTTCTGAGAATAAAATTTACGGAAAAACTGAGCTTCCGCAACAGGGTCATTTGAGACTATAGAATTCGTTATGTTTGTCATTTGAGCTTTGGTCGGGAGGCTTCAAGGTCGATGCTCAGTTGGGGTAGGCACGTTATCACTAGGGTCAGTATTGGCCTTTTTTGATTGTTCCGTGATCCAGCACTAGAAAGCCTCCAGATAGATTCCTCCAAATCATATCTATCCATTGTTCACAGAAGGGAATTCTTTCTCAGCCTTTCCCATCCATCTTACCATACGGGACCCACTTAATCCGTTCGATGTCTCATCAGTACGACCCGGCATTCAGTAAGGCAAAATAAAAAATGCCACTGAGTCTTTGCCTTCTGGTCCCTGTTTCATTCTGGGACGTGGAGGTATTAGTTCCACCTTTTTTTCGGTACAATAGACCTTTCAAGGTGGAGTATTAGCCCATGTAAATATGATGGGGGAGCTAATAAACACGCTCCGGGAAGGAAAGCCCATTTGTGTAAATATTTAACATTTTGTTTCGCACCATTCCATAATTCAAACGCTTGTTGTACAATGTATGACCCCTCGAGTCGCTTCGTACCCAAATGGTATTGACCCTTCTTCGAGGTTTGGTTTTAAGTGTACAATAGCTTTGCAAGGCTATTGAGGTCCAGGTTCGGTAACCTTTCTATCGCCCTATTCCTACTGGTATCCATGACCTGTAGATGGAGGCCCACCTTCCCTTGGATACAAAGAATAATAAGCTGAGCTAATGTTCTTGAATTTTTTGCCTCTCCTCGAAAAATTCGATTATTTCTTTCCTGCCATATGTGATAAACACTATATATAAATGAGAGCTTAGGATCTTTCCATGTAAATTCCCGCCACGCAGATAGGCACAAAGCCAGTTAAGGGCCTGAGTCCAAGCATAGAGCTATACCGCAAGCCAGATTTGCTCAAGACTTGGTCCCAGATTGCTCGGCTGAATTGGCATTCAAAGAATAAGTGGTGAACAGTTTCAAGACTTCCATTGCATAAGACACATGTATTGGTATTCACAGTACCAAACTCAAGAAGCTTGTCTCTGGTCATGAGGCCATTGTTTATGGCGAGCCAAGCTATAAAGGAGTAGCGAGGCACTGCACCTTTGAACCAAATGAGGCTGGACCAAGATACCACAGGCTTGCAAGACCTGATAGAATTCCATGTAGAGGCAAGACTGAAGTTCCCAGAGGGTGCAGGGGTTCAAACGATTTTATCATCCTGACTACTCCGCAGCCGGGGAATGGAAGGAAGGTCCTGCCAGAATAAGCTGAGGTGGAGAATAGGAATATCTGGTGGTCTCCACCTCATTCCATCTATCCTCGGATTTTTCCTCTTCCTCTCCTTTCAGTCGAGCGATTTCATACCTCTCCCTTCGGTCTCGCTTCCTGCCATCCAGCCTCTGTCATAGGCCTTTATCTGACCAAGTATACAAAGATGAAAGCAGCTATGGCGAATGAAGTGGGGCATTCAATCTCATATCCAAGGGTGATCCACGAGCCTACGAAAGGTCATATCTGATAGAGAACTATACACTATACAATCAAATAGAAATATCCCTGGGATAATTCATTACTGTCCGGGTGAAAAGGAAAAGCTCCTCAAGATACAAGAAATAGAAGCTACTATATAAATACATTCTGCCATCACAAATTGAGAGAGGAATAAGTAAGTGCAAGTCAAGAGGGAAGAAGAAGCACAAGCAAGAGAGGGCGAGCTATGCAACTTGACAATTCATACCAAGCTCTTCAACAAAGATAGGGCACGGCCAAAAAAAAAAGACTGTATGGACCAGCATTTCGGTACTGCACTAAATCGATCGGCGGTAAGCATCTATAATAGCTTCAAGTGATGGTAATTAAAAGACAAAAATGGAAAGAAGAGAGACTCAGACTAAGAAGCCAATATCGCAATGATTAGGAATCTCCAGCGATAAGAAGATCAGAGATAGAGATCCACCATCGAAAGGAAAGGGCGGAAGCTCTGCATTTGTCACATGGTCTGTGCCTCTCTCGCAGATCAGTTCACTTATGTCGGCGGCGAGCCTTACGGAGGGCATCTAGGACCCGCCTTCTACGGATGGGTCTTCAAGCATTATCCATCCCTTGCTCCCGGCGCAGTAAGTCTCCCGCTGCACTATGGGGCTGGAGAGAGAAGCGATGCCGAGTCACCGATCCCATCGAAATGGCCCAGACACTAGACACTAAATTCCATCCAGCCTGGTGTCCACGTTCCATTGCGCTGGTGTCGATGATCTCGAAAGACCGCGTCGGGGACGTTGAAGTGCATTATTACGGCATAGAGCAAGAGGAGCGTGGGGTTGTGCAGCTGGGGCATACCCTTTCCGGGTACTGCTCATCTGTCAATTATCCGCAACCCAATTTGGCCTTGCGCAAGACGGCTGCTGCTCGACCAAGCTGCTCCAATGTTCGAGCCGATAAATGTATCAGAGTGTTCGATGGTTTGCTGCCTCAGCCATCATAAGACTTCGAAGATCAAAATCTTCAGCGAGGCACACCCGGACCTCATGAACCGCTATCTGTATCCATACCTTGTTGGGTTCGCGCACAAGATTATTCTGCCCTACATGGATAGACAGCCCCGGTGGGTGGGCTCGTGGAAGGATGCATACAAGGCGGCTGTAACATCCAGCGAACTCATGCGGGGAATTTCTCCAAACTGTATCTACCCGCGTGAGTGGATTGTCAGGGCAGCGGTAATGGCAGCTGAAGCGGGAAAGCCAGACCCGAAGATCTCCTTCATTCAACCGGAAGGGGAGAGGGGAACTTGGCGTCTGGACGAGGAGGAACTGGCCAAGGCACGGAGGGCGCTACAATCTCTCGAGGAGTTCTTGAAGGAGAGAGAGGATGAATCTGCTACTCTTGCCGGCCAGCTCGCGGAGAGGGAGGCAGCACATGAGGCCGCCACCCAAGAACTTGCCGAGTTGAATGAGGCCTTGGGGGAGAAGAGGCGAACGCTGGAGATGCTGGGTTCGGGACGTAAGAAGAAGACACCATTCGCACAGCGATCATTGTAATGATTCCGATCATGTAAGGCCAATGACACGCTGTAAGGAAATGATGGCAATTCTGAAGAAAATCCGCCTCCATCATCTCCTGCGAGGTCTTAAGTGTCGACAGGTGGTACCCTGAAGTGCCTGACAGGATTTGAACCTAAGGATGCACTGTCTCCACAGCCTCACCACTAAAGTGACTTCAGCGGTAAAACAACAAGTGATCTGGTCTGGTCTAGCAACAATTGTATTATTTAGTTATCGTCTCTATCTTCAAGTAGTCCTGCTCTACCAACGCTTAGCTAATAAGACCCGCATATTTCTTAATAAGCCAGTCAGACCCTATCGATTCACAGAAGGAAAGAAGAAGACAGAGCCAGTTATTCCCATCTCTACCTTAGCATAGTCAGAATGTGGATAGACGGTACGGAGCAAGAAAACGGCGTTAGCGCAACGGTGGTCGTAGATCAACAGATCAATCCCTTGCTTGTTTGCTAAAGAGGCTGATTCCGAACCGTAGTACAGTACGTACCTCAGCGCCTAGAAGAAAGCTTTCACTGACTTTGTTTTACTATACAAAGAAATTCCCATTGAGAGCGAACTAAAGGAATGGACGGGATCAGGATGCGATCGACCTTTACCTTAGCAGTAATAGAGATAGCATAGCTGTAGACAGGGGCAGGGCCCGAGACAGATTATATATAATAAAGACGGGAGTCGCTTTGATTGATTGCTTGCGACAGCTTATCGATGCTCGTTATAGCGGTGAAGTTCCTCAAACCAGAAATTTCAATGGGCTACGAGAGAAATGAACTTTACATACTGATATCGCATACCGAAGGGAAGGCCTAATTGTACCACTCCTCCTTACCTTCCGCCTGCCGTCCCCCTCCTCTTGCTTTGCTAGCTTTCCTTTTCAACTCGGAAGCACTTAGCCTTTCCCCTAAGCTGATCCAGCTGATGCGAGAGTTCCAGCTCAAGCACCTATTTCTTTTGTACCTTCATTCAATTCACAGATAGTGATTGCGCCAATTCATTCATTAAAGAAAGATTTTCGCTTGCTAATTATAAGAGTGTCATACTCAATCAATTAAAGATAGACTCTCTCTCTTCTATACGATAGGCTAGTCCCATATGTTAACTAGCGGAACTCTTGAAGGAGGGAAGTCTAAGAAACACAATATTTAAGCTTATCTATTACATGAGTCCCCCCGAAACCCCATGCTCCTTCGGTACGTTCTTCTTTATTTCGTTCTTTCATGTGCTTTCTGGAAAAAATTCCTTATACCATCGCTCGAAGGGCGGATTCCGCGGAGCTACTATAACTATAATAAGAAGTCGAAAAAAGCCTATTTTTAGCATGTTCATGTTCCTCTCGTACGTTCATGATATTGCTTTCACATGGCTCTTCAAGGCTCAACTAAATGAACTATAATGGACTTAGCTTGCTCGTGTAAAAACTTCATATCGTCCTGCTACCTTGACTTCATACTTTGAGTATATACCTTTGTCCTCTTCTTTTATCGTAAACTTGGCTATTGCCATATACCTCCTCTTTCGGGTAGTATAATTTGAAGTTCTATTAATTCCTCCTTATGGTATCGTATTCCCCCATTCAAGCCTCTGTTATATGTTCTAATGGAATTTCCTTTCGTAGGCTCAAAAAGTTGTCATTCTTCAGATCTTTGTTGATTGGCCGGCCGATATGGGATAACCTATTTGAAACAAAGAGATTTGTGTAACGGCTTGGTGTACCGAACTTGGCTTATACATTCTCCTATTATACTGCATCCGCCAGTCGAACAAGTAAGGGATTCCTCGCCCGGTGTGCTGCCTTGGTAAGCTCGATACCAGGGCATCTTTTTACACCATTGATAGCTAAGGATTCGGACCCTAGTACTCACTTATGAGAGAGTAGACATCAATCATCCTATCTCTTTCTTCCTTTACCAACCAATCACGTAATCATATCATATTTCATTGTCGTCGCAGATGGGACCAAACAATTATCATTGTCTCGATTCGTACACACGTACAAGAGAAAGCACTAAAGGGATACGTTAACGCTATCTCCGAGAAGTAGAGTGCTATGAGGCATGGCTTTTTTCCATCTCATTCGGGATGCTTTGCTTATTTCTCTTCCTTCTTTCTTTCGTGATATAGGGTTCGGGAAGAGAAAGCCTTGTCTTATTAAATTAAGTAGTGCAATCATTAATGATGTGACATCTCTAAAGGAAACAATGCTCAAAGTCGAGAAAGCTATAAAGAATAAAACAAAGCAAATCTTGATGAATGAAGTCTCACATTGGATCATCAGACAAGGCAGGGAAAGCAGACTGAGACTACGACCAAGCGAACCATACTGATTCAGTTCATCTACTCGACTTTACTCTACTTATATTGTATTTGACAGAGGAATGTGATTCTTTCTCATCTTTATCCTTCCCCATACGATGATGCTGTCTAGTTCATTTTACATTCCTACTATTAGTATATCTCTTCTGATTGATCATTGAAAAAACAAACCTTCTCCATAGTCTGATTCTTGCCCACCGTCCTGTGCTATTAGATGAAGAGAGGTATGATCGCAGGGACCATCTTCTGACCCCACCCTAGCCCATCTTTTCCGATCTCTTAGCCTAGCCTACCAGATCAATGGACTTAGCCGATCCGAGCCATCAAAGACCAAACTGTATAACCTGGATCCGTTTGTTAGGAAGACCACAAGTAGTTGTCACACAGCGTTGATCAGTCTCATTTCAATCATTAAATTGTTTTAGCTCATCATATGGGAAAACAAATAAACCATTTTTTTCCTAATAGCAGGTGATCTTGATCGATTAAGTCTGATCTCATTATATCTATTAGTGAAATCCATTCAATGGCCATTTACCGTCACGATCTCACCCGATCAATGGCAAGAGGATCAATCATCTTGATTCAATTCCAATCTCGTAATGAAAGAGATTAAGGCTTGTTCACTATCGAAAGAAAGCTCCTTGATTTGATGATCTCAGTATTCCAGTACTGTGTTAAGAAGATATCCCTATTGATCTATTAAATAACGATAGGTCTTGTCAGAGCCTTCTTCTTCTAGCACTGGTGCATCTAGACGAGGCTAGGCTACTTTTTATATACTAGATTTAGACGAGAGGGGAAAGCTAGAGATAGCTAGATGTATAAATCTTCAGTTGACTAGGCACTGTGCGAATAAACAGAGAGACAGAAGGCAAGGTTGGCGGGCAAGGAAAGTTGTTGTCTAAAGCCGGTAAGGAAGTGCTTTTGAAAGCTGTAGCTCAAGCTATCCCTGTATATGCAATGAGCTGTTTTAGACTTCCGGATGGGCTCTTTCAGGAGTTAAACTCTCTCATGTCCAATTTCTGGTGGGGGAAGGGAGATAAAGGTGGAAAAATGCACTGGGTTTCTTGGGAAAAATTGTGCTACCCCAAATCCGGGGTCTTGGTTTCAGGGATCTAAAAGCCTTCAACCTTGCCATGTTAGCTAAACAAGGTTGGCGCATTCTGACTTGTTTTAATTCTTTGCTTCACAAAATCCTTAAGGTTTGGAACCCTCATTGCTCTTTTCTAGAAGCGGGAGTAAACCATCTTTTACTTGGCGAAGCATTTTGCAGGCTCGTTCCGTCATTGAACATGGTGTTAGATGGAGGATTGGCAATGGGGCAAGCGTTAGAATCTGGCATGATAAATGGGTACCAGTTCCACGATCATTTAGGGTGATTCGCCCTATTTCGCAATTGGAACAGTAAGTGATCTTATTGACTCTGAAAGGAAGTGTTGGAAAGAAGATATTATTAGGAATGTCTTTTTGGGTTTTGAAGCTGACAGGATTTTGAGTATTACTCTAAGCCCTTTTCTACCTAGTAACAGACTTTTAAGGCACTATACAAAGAATGGTTGGTTTCTTCTCAGTTAAATCCGCATACCATTTGATTCTGTAGCTTGGATTATCCAAAGGGAACAGAGAGAATGTAGATGTTGGGAGCTCTAACGATAATGACAGCTGGTCATTTATTTGGTCAGCACATGTTCCTAACAAAGTGAAGCACTTCATTTGGAGAGTATGTTCAGACTCTCTTCCAACGCAAAATAATATACTGTTGCGTAATATCTATGTGGCAAATGAATGTTACTTCTGCAATGAAAGGCCTGAGACAGCTTTGCATGTTCTTTGTAAATGTAGCTATGCTTACCAGGTTTGGAAAATTTTGTATAACCCCATGGAAGTGGTGGAATTTGCCCAAAATTCTCTTCAGCGGTATCGTGAAGCTTGTGCGTCAGAGCTTGAGAATGATCAGTTTTCTTCTTCAGTTCGATGGAAACTCCCTGCTCAAGGTTACGTGAAAATTCATTTCGATGGTGCAAGATTTGATAATATTGCAGCATCGGGGATTGGAATTATTGTCCGTAAATCATTATGGAGATTTTTTGGTAGCGTTGTCCAAGCGTTTTCCTTATTTTTATACAGCTGAACACATTGAAGCGCTTGCAGCGTTACAAGCAATTCAATTGGCTATTCAGTTCAATTTTTCCTCAGTTGAGTTAGAAGGCGACTGCTTGTCAGTGCTGAATTCACTAAAATGCGATGGAGAAGATCTTTCAAGCATCGGAGACATTATTGAAGCTGCTAAACTGGAATTGGCTAACCTTCAGAATTGAGTTATCTCTTTTGTCAGGAGGTCCGGGAATAAGGTGTCACATATGTTGGCTCGACATGCTCAGAATGTGGAAGATGTTGTATTATGGGCCGAGGAGCCTCCTGAATTTATTGTTTCAGTTCTTAATCAGGATGTATCTTACTTTTGAAATATGAATGAATTTACATCGCTTTTTCTCAAAAAAGAAAATCAAAAAGAAAGTAGAGGCAGAAGGCCAAGAGCCTAGTCGTGCAAAGATCCAAGCAGCGTATTCTGATTCAGGTGCGAAAACTGCTTCTTATCGACGCAGGAGATTCGCCCATCTAAGAGCCTAGCAGTAGCAGCCTTTATTGCGACAGAGAGAGCTTCCAACAAGGAAAGCTCAATCCCATCTCCAACTGAGACTACTCGACCGATCTCATCTATCTTGCGTGCCTCCACCCCTTGGGAAGGGGTTGGTTGGTTATTGATGGACTTTTGATGACTGGCTATTTGATCTTGATCCAATTGATTCAGTTGCTACTGTTCGTTACCACCTAGTACAGATGAGAAATATCCAAATCTCCCTAATAAGATTCACTTGCAGTTTTTTTTTTGTGACCCATCATCTGAGCAAGCTGCACCCGTAAGGGCAGATACGGGCACGGAACCTTTAGTCGTTCTAGCTGCACAGTAAGCATAGGCATCATGGTAGGAGGCTTGAGAAACAAAGGTAAAGGCATTTGAATCCGAACCAGTGAATGGCCCACCAGTAGCTGTTGACCCAGTGCCAGGCGATTCATATCCAAAACCAGTTTATGCCGCAGCATATCGAGATCAAGGCCTACCTACAGGAGAGAAGGTAACAAAGGCATAGGTTGGACCAGGGGCAGCCCCAGTGTGACTTCCATAGTAATACGTTATAAAGCACGTGGCATTCCTTCCAGTTCAAAAGCCGGCACCCGCCTAGATCGAAAGCCAGCACCAGAAGCAGAGACAAGGAAAGCGAGGGTGATAGTCAGTATAGGGAGCACCCCTTCCAGTTCCAGTTAGGGATCGAGACCGAGTTTACCTTTTTTTGCCAATAAGCAATAGGTAGGAAATACTTTCTAGCAAAGTCAGTTAGATAGTCATAGCTTGTTATAGGTCCCATTGAAGTTGACCCGAAGAGGCGAGAGAAGCTAAGGCATATACAAGGGTGGAGGCACCGGTTTCACCCCCGGGCCTTTCAAAACCGCGGGGACGGATCCGGTTCCACCATCATTGGCAAAGGCAGGAGTTGAAAAAAAACAATACCAGGAGCAAAAGACCACTACCAAGACAAAAACAAAGGTAGAAGCACAGCCGGGCGGGAGTAGAGACAGCGGGGGAGATTAAATCAGTTGCAGGGGCAGGAGGAGATACTCGACTTACAGACTCGGGCTTTGAAACAGGACTTGAAGTGGAAGATGGGGTATTCGTTCTGGGTTCATAATTGCTTGAATAGGCCGATGGGAGAAGGGAATAGCGCATTGAAAGATGAAACCAGGGTAGTCCACCAGAGCTTCGGTAGGGAAGTCCAGGAACAGCTAAAAAGGCTTGAAACATTAAGATTAAGAGGAAATAGAAAAATTCGTATGAAGAGGTCCTCAAGCCTATGATCCTTAGATTTGGAAGGAATGATGGGGCCTACATCAAAAAGTAGTTGAACCTACATAGCGAAAAGGGGGATCCCCTTCCGCACGTGAAATCCTTTTATGCCCATCCGCCTAATGTGCTGAAGTGGCTCATGATGATCAGACTATTCCCAAGGAGCCTTACTGATCAAGCTATGGAACTATGTATTGCAGATCACAGAAGGAAGTCAATAGCATACTAGAGTAGAGGGAAGGAACAGATTTAGCAATACAGCTAAACCACTAATTATCTATAATAGGTGCCTATCTCTTTTCTTTTGTTACATAATTTAAGAGTAAGGCATGAATGAAGGAGGTTACTAAGGAGCCTAGTCTATTTGAGGCGGGATGACCTTGAAATAGAAGTACTTAGAGCTGAGCCGCACACTTTTGATCAAGCCATTGCTACTGCCCATAAACAGGAAAATCTTAATGTCAAGCTTGGACTGAACACTTTTAAGGGTTGCAAACTCCCAAACCCTAGCCAGAACACTACTTCCAAGAACCTTGTAAATCTTGTCAACCTAACCCAAAGATAACCTAAGAGACTTAATCCTCAAGCTCCGATACCTAATCCTCAGAATGTGCAAAACCCACCTCATAATGACAAAGGTAACTAGGGGGTACAGGCCATTGTGAATACGGTACACCTGCCACCTCAGCAGCCAAACCTAGTCTGTCGACTTGATGATTTGCAAAGTACGAAGGACTTCTACATAAATTATAGGGAACCTTATGTAAATGGTGAGATGTACCAACCACACAATCCTCCGGTTGATTATCCTAGATATAACCAAACCCATACTATTCCTAGACACAACCAAAATCTTTAGTGCCCCATCCGCCTAATTAGGGAACATGACTTGGACTCTTGCAAAATATGAAAAGAAAAATAGTTGACTGAAGATGACCCCTCTCCCTAGTTGCCTATTCACCCAGACAACCAACACTTAGGCATTTACAGGGAACCTTTCCCTAACCATAGTCGTGACAACCCTAGAATCAACTCAAACCTTTCGACCCCCAAGCTAAGTCAGTTGAGAGATCAAGATCCAATAGCCTCAACTCAGGTCCAAACCCATTAGAGAATGCCACGTAGAGAACCACATAAACTTCTATATTCCACCCGATGAGACTAATGCTGTCACTCGAAACCAAGCTGCTCAAACTAATGCTAGCTAGGCTGTGAACTTTTAAGGGGTAGATAGCAATCCAAGCCTTATACCCTCAACCAATAGAAATGCTGCAAATAACTTGAGAAGTGCCTAGAGAGTTCCTACGAAAAGATACTACATCATCATCGATAAGCTGAGCTCCACCCGCATAAGCATTTCCATGTGCTTAAAACTTTGCTTGTGCGTAGGGATGCTTTTGTGAGAGAAGTGCTACTCCCGGTTTGGATCAAAAGAATATACTGCTGAACCTATTGACTGACTACTTTATGCAACTACTCGCTATAAAGCCTTAAAGCTAGCTCTAACTAACAAAGCCAGTGAAATCTCTATTAGCCCATAGGGTATACTCTCAACCATTACTTGCCCTTTACTAGATTGTCTTAAACTTGTCTTATTGCTGCTTTGTCTTAGTGCCTTCTTAATTGTCTCTTAATAACAAAAAAGGAAAGAAGAAGCTGCTAGTACCAGCAATTCTTCAATGTTTGTATTAGTTAGAATGCAAGTATCCGCAGTTTCAATGGTAGAATGTCAGTGAAATGCCATAAGGGTAAATACCAGTCTTAGCTGTTTGAAATGCTTAACATCAGCTAGTTGCTCAAGTGCCAATATAAGAAGTTCTTCAATGAGCTTTAGCTCGAATACCAACATCAGCTCTCTTGCAGACCCTGCTTGCAAATAGAGAGAAAACTTATTAGTTAGAGCTAGCAGCAGAGGCTAGAGCAGCATATGATCCATCAGTGGCAGAGCCAGATGCAGTAGTTCCCCCTGAACAAGTAGTTTCAGCAACAGTAGACCCAGCATTTAGAGAGCCCTGCAAAGGCATGGGGAAAGCTATAGGCATCAGCAGAAAGGCAAGCAAAGGCTGAGGTAGCCAGATGGTCTAGTCCCTGCCAGAGAACAACTGCAGCTGAGACGAGAGCTGACAAGTGGAGGACGATGCTATAAAGATCTCCTTACCTCCCCGACAATGCTCTCTTGTGGTGTGGTGGCGTCGGCGAAGTGGAGAAATGGAACAAGGCCTTGGGATGAAAGAAAGATATTAAGATGCACTTCTACCCCCGCTAAGGAAAAATTACGTTGGCTTCAAACTCGGGTATTATCCGATACTACGTGACGGAATATACTAATCTCTTGTGTTTGAAGTCTCGAATATATCTTGAGGAAGATTCGACTTTCTTTTATGTATTGAAGTATGAGTTAAGCGCGATTGAAATATTCATTACTTCCTTCTCTCCTGTAGTAGCACTCTATTCTACTAGTACTGATTAGTCAAAAACTCGCTTCCAGCGCTTAGCACAAGAGAAGAGGAATCGGTTCGAACTTCCGTACGATTGCTTCCAGCCGGTGGACCGGGAGACTTGGGATTACCTGCCCGCCATCGCTAGGATCGGAACACAGAGAATAAGGATGCAGTCAATGCATTCGTACCGGGCCCGCTAGCTCTATTCTTCCTTTTCCCCCAAGGCAGTAAACCATCTTCTGAAGTACCCATCCACTCCATCTTCTAATGCTTGGGAAACCCTAAGCAACCAACCAACTGACCGGTAAAGAAAGAAGTGGAATAAACAACCAAAGAACCCAACCTTCGCAAAACCTTTTCCTAGTATTCATACTACCCTAAACTGCTTTGCTGAAAGTGTTCTTACTAGGTCACGGCCTCTAAGTTGTTTTATTTGAACCGAATTCCAGGGCTGGGCTTAGAAGGCCCCTACTTTCCTTACCTTGCCCACGGTATCACTGAATTCCAGGGCGCTTAGAGAACGTCTTTGAATACCTTTAACATGTATTTTCATTTTCCTTGTCGTACCCGACCCCATCCAAAGTGATCCAATGACTTTATTAGCTTCTCACGTTGAGTTCTAATCGATACAAAGGACGGAGATTGGCAAGGCGGAGGTCGGTGATGGGTCCCAAAGAATGGTTTCATCAAAGCACACTCCCATTCCAAGCCCGACTCGAGAGGGAGAGCTTGAACAGGACATAGGGCCCAGGATCGAAGAAGCAACGGTACACTTCGCACGAACCCCTGAACTTCTTTACGGAAGCTTTCTCGGAGTCTCGCTGAACGTACGTGGGACTGAACAGTTCCTGCATATGCTTTCACAGGGTTGCAACCCATTGGATGGAGTCTCGTTTAAAAGAAAGATATCTCCTAGCTACAATGCTGAATGAAACTACAATTCGTCCTCTGCGAAGAAATACTCCCCGCCAGGTTCATTCCGCCCTCCCTCACGTGACTAAGCGCTGGTTGACCACTTACCGACCAAGAACAAGAAGTGGTGCGTTTCATGAAACCCGGGAAATTTGGACAAAACCTACTTGGAGCCCTAAACGGGGTCTCGTTTTGCAACCAATCCAGTGAACACGGGATTTTTCGTAGCAAAGCGAATTCCGCCCTAAGCGAGGTGCCAAAAGTAGCTTTTTTTACTACTTTTGTTATAGGTGGGACTCAAAGTTTCACAATCGAAGGTGCCTCTCAGGGCAGAATTGGGCTTGACTAATTTTCCCTATATATAGAATGAAACTTTGCGAAACGAAACAGCGTATCAGGGCGTAAAACCTTTGACCCGCTTTTGCACCTATGTTTGATAGACAGCTTCCAGTGCGAATCCATTCGTTTCTATTCCAGTAGATAAGTAAAAAAGAGCTATTATCCACTGGTCGAGGAAGAAAGCTGGGATTCTTGCCTTCCTACCACGAATGGACTGTTTTGACTACTTTGACCCCCGCCACGGGGCAAGTCGGTTTCCTTGGTCATTCAAGCTCTTCTTTTCGTCTTCCTTTTCAGTATGGGAGGAGAGCGACATCGTGAGAAAGAAGTTTTTTTTTGAATTGAAGCGTTGATCATGATGGTAATCTTTAATTCGTTAACATTTGGTCATTATTCGTCGGCTAGCAGCTTCCAAGCCAACGGTACCTTAGAAAGCAATTCCTACGATCGAAAGGCATAGGTTCCTGGGATTTAATCTGAAGAATCATAAGATTGATTGAAGGCAAATTGAAAACCAACCACTCGAGCAAGTTGCAGGACAAGAGCCCACCAATCCTTCTTCAACCTTTTGGATCCATGTCCCGTCCCCAGAATCCAGTAATGGAAGAGCCTTTTAGCCAAAATCAATGGTATGCCTATGCCTGCTTACCTACTAAAGCGGATTCGCCAAGTCATCCTGGATTTTCTGTTATGTTAAAGGGCCCACTTCGTAAGATGAATTTTGAGGAAACTACTTTTGATCGGAACGAGGCTGGCTCTGACTTACCTTCTTCTTTGAATCACCTAGCCAAAAAAACATCCTATTGTCCCGCCCCATCGTTCTGGTCTTCTGGGCTTTATCTTCTCCTCGGGCCGAAGAGAGACGGAGACTGGTGATATCGACCACTATTTATGAGGAGTTTTAGTGTAATGAATTTCCCTCAAGCACAGATTGGATGCTCTTGGGGGTGGATACGTGACTTGATTTAGGGTCCGCTTTCTCATCTACTTCAGGAAAAAAACTTTCGAGTCAGCATCCTCTTTGATTTACAGGGATAAGTATCGGATTATTTTCCGAAATTTCTAAATGCGCTTTTCTTAGTTCTTCTTTTCGACCAATCATGGAAAGGAGGCCAAAAAGAAGTCGTCAAGGTTTTCGCCAAAGAGATTTTGAACCCCGATAACGATATCATCACCGAAGAAATTGCCCTGGAGAAAGCTTTTCCGCGCAATACCACACCACTGATGGGCAAGCGCGAAAAGAAGCCAAGAAGAGGTTGCCCGGCATTGAAACAAACGATTTTTTGGCCCTACTAGACAAGGAACAGAAACAACATTTGTCCCAAGACCAGAAACAACCCAGGCCATTGCGACTTCATAATTCCATATACATGACAGTCTAAGACTATTAACATTAAGCGAGAAGCGATCGGTCGCAGAAGAGAAATCATAACTAAACAATTTTTCAATACGACGTAATCGATCTAGAGGCTTTATGCAGATGAAAAGTCCCATCCATAGGCCAATCATGAGCAGGCCGCAATAAAGCCTGTTTAAGGCCGTTGGGCATGGAATAGCGAAAATTCCTCCTTGAAGCCTAACCTACCTACAGGATACTCCGCCAGTAGCTCATCATCCGTCCTAGGACCGCCTTTTCGCACAACCTCCATGCACACTTTTTATATGCAAAACTTAGCATAGAGGTGAAAGCGGCGGCGGCACGACAGTAAATCGATTCGACGTAATCTACATGTTGATTTGATATAGACTCCATGAAAAAGATGAAAAGTCGGGATAGCATTCCCCCTTCTGAGGCTCCCTAGGAAAATAAAAATAACAAAGGCAGAATGTATCGAGAGGCCCACTCTTTGCATTCGGCTGAGGCCAACGTCTAGAGTTCTTACTCGGGCTCGGGCTGTTACCATCAGCACCAAGCAAAGAAGCCTTATCCCACAGGGAGACTGCGAAGAGTTCCCAAAGAAATCGAAGGGGCTTTTCTTAACTCCCGCGATTGCGGTAGCCACGGAAGTCCAAGATTCATAAGGAATTTTAAGAACCCTGGGGACATACCTTTCAACCAAATTTAGACATACCTGTATGAGACCGTACAATAGATCTTCAAGGACGGAGGACGGTCTCTTCACGAGATAATCGTACCCACTTTCGTTCTAGGATAACAAAAACATCGAAAGAGAAAAGCGAACCAGTTGATCCGCAGTTTCGTCCCTCCTACTTATCATCATACGATGAAAAGAAGGAAGAAACCTAGGAGTGCCAGAGCGGTTAAGTTACACCGGAAAAGGTAAAGGGAGTTGTCTTTTCACTATTCCCATAATACCTCTGAAGGGCCACACCACAAGACTCAATATACAAAGCGGTGCCACCCCCGTTTGGTATCACAAAGCCAACGGGCGAAAAGGTAAGTGGCAATGCAACGTTCTTTAGTTAAGAAACAGAAGAGGCTGGACCTTTGTTATCAGTCCAGCTATACGCCCAGGGCTTTCCAAGTCCCTGCGCTCGAGCCTCCAAGGCAACTTACCCTGACGTAACAAAGAACGGTGAACTTTCTTAATCCCACTCCTGCAGAATGGAATACAAACGCTCCTTTTGGGCATTGGTTTTGAATTTAAAGGGTATGTGGTTCCCACCATTATAATGTTCGATCTGAAGGTCATTCACTCTGTTCAGAAGTGCTTTAACGAAGGCGACAGTTGTTTCTTCGCTATCAAGTCCAAATTGTTGGATCTGTCTTTCCACTTAAAAAAAAAAAAATAGACCGAGAAAGGTAAACAGGATTAGGATGGAATATAGAAATGGAAGGCAAGATCTACAGAAACAATAGTTGCTCATTTGAGCAATACACTTTTTAAGAAAGTAGGAAATCATGACATAGATATAATCTAATTAAAGGGCAACGGACTCAGTTGTATCTACGTGTCTATTCCTGACAAAGAGATGTTGGTGTTCTAAACATGGTAGCATGCTATAAAAAAGATGCTTCTAAGGAGAATTTTTGTGAAAACCTTCCCTAGGTTGTGGTTTGATTCTTGTTTCTCTGTTACAATACCCCCTTTGCCTTACCCTTTTGGATATATCATCCCTCTCTCTAACATGTCTGAGTTCTTTCTTACCTCTCATCTGTAGAGAGAGCCCGGCTATGGGGATCTCCTTTCCGGGGGATTATTGCACTGATATATCAACTATTATAGGACTAATAGTCTTAAAAGTTTTTAACTCTTTCTCCTCCGGTTTGTCTTAACCTTTTCTTATGGGTATAGAGATTCCGGCTTTTGGTACGTAGTTTTGGGAGGGTTGTGATCTCTCCAACATCATATATTTCTCTATTTGTAGAGTCACCGAAACTTAAGGTATTTAATGAAGGGTAGGGAGAACCTACCGTACCAAGACGATTGGGCTGGTCTTGCTGATACCGGACTCCTTATAACCCCAAGAAGGGCCGGCTAGTCTTCGGCTCTGGGGATGCGAGGGTTGATCCTACCATTGAAAGTGAGTATCCCGTATTCGACGACAGAGATAGAGCATTAGTTGCAGTTTTCACCCCACTTTAACGACCAAGGGAGGAATTCTCCGAGCAGAGAGGCGTCACCCGATTCCAGTGGATCACTATAGAATCTTCTAGAAGCAAGCTACGCTTACGCTACCTTCTGACTAGCTCGTGCGATAAAAAAATCGAAATGGAATTAAGTGATTGATATGGAGCCAAGTTAGAGCTGATAAGAGCGCACCAACTCCCGAATCTACTTTAAGGCAAGATCAGAGCAGGCACAACGACGCAATTCTCAGGGGCGCCTCTGGCGGTTTCGTAATCGTATAGTATATAAGATAACTCTTGCTTTTAGGAGTGATCTTTTCGAAATTTCATAAGAGAAAGAGAAATCGTAGCGTCGAAAAATGAACTCTTCCTTCCTTTTTCTAGCACTATGAGATGAGATAAATCCCTTCTTTATTTCTCGAGATTCAGTTACGCCAGCGAACCAGCAAATACGAGCCAGCAAAGGGATACCTTCGCGTCATTAGTCTCTTTTCAATATAGCCTATTTACCGGAGGACTAATAAGGCGTAGTTTTTTAGGCTATATCTTTTATTTCTCGCCAAGGGACTCGCTAAGGTGCCAGTTGTTATAGTGCTATCTTTGAATAATCAGTAAGATAGTTGTTCTCTTTCTGACTTAAGAATAGTGAGTCAAGGGAGTAATCACATACTACTCTTTTGATTTGAAAGGCGGCAACCGATTCGATGCCTGCCGGTCTCACTGAGTTACTGGTGGGTGCGATCTTCGGCTATGATTTTGCGGCCACATGGATGACCAGGTCCAAACGGTGGGTGAGGTTCCAGCTTCCGTACAAGGGAGCTTCATCTAATCGGATGGGATCAAGTGTGACTTTTCACACAGGTAAACCTCAGCTTTGGTTATTACAGCTCGTGGCCATCATTCGCATTAACACATCACATCTTAGTGTGGATGCTGGCTGACGAGGTATACCCAGGACAGGTCTTTAAAGCGTATGCGATCTTAGGTGCCCTATTAGTTAAGCTCTCGCGGATCGTAAGGTTGCTGAGCGTTATCAACAGCTCATGGCTAGCTTAGATGTTCGTATATCTAAGGAGAAGTCCCAAGATGAGATAATTTCTTGCTTGTTCAAGTCAGCCGGTGATAGCGGAGTGGAGTCACTCACACTTTCCTCCCTGAGGGGCCTCATGCTACTTTTCTCTAAGGCCGTAGGTTGGTTCGGACCGGGGCGCTGTAATGAAATGGTCAAAACCATTTCCCACACTTGCTTGCCTTCGTTAGAAGGAAAGAAAGCTTATCCGCGCAATCAACGTGTATCGTTTACTTTGCTTTAATGAATGCTTAAATCCCTACTTCCACAGCTTTAATGGGGGATTCTCCGTTCCTCATTAGAGTTCGGAAATTGCCCAGAATCTTTGCATTCATTATAATAAGTTGAGCTCTTCACAATGCTTAGTCTATGATTCAATTACCAGTCCTGAACTCAATTACCAATCGTTTAGTCGTTTACCTCAGACTAGCTACTAGTTAGAAGTCCACTCTTATACCTTTTATAGAGCTTTCCTCACTCGTTACTCACTCCTCACATAAGGGGAACTCCTAACATTCCCTCTGAAACAAGAGGGAAGGTAGATTGTGACTAAGCCGAAGCTTCGATACCGTAGACTGACAACGTAACTTGAATACCTTTCATTGCCTATTTGTCTTGTCAACTACAGACTTTCAATCTGTCTTAATGAATGCAGTGATGCTCTTAGCGCCCTTGCGCGCAACGGCTTAACTTAAGCTAGCTAGCTTCGAAAGCGTAACCATGCGTTTTTTCTATTCACTCTATTATAAATCCTGAACTCACTTTATTGCATTGATTTGCTGTTTGAAATCGATATTCTTTCGGTGTTTAGTTTAGTCAATGGTACCGTACCAACAAGATCGACTTCCTCCCTTTGTTCGTTAAGTTGGGATTCAATAATCACATAAATGAATCGAAGCTGTGCTCTATGCCTCTTTAACTTCTTTTTTCAACCTCCCTTGCCTGCTTTGATTCTTGTGCTTGCTTGTGCTCCCTTTTTTTTTTGCGCTTGCCTGGATCGCTATCTTACTAGCAGTAGTGCTGTTTTCTATTGGAGCTCCCCTTATTCCTTTTATCGAGCATAATGATTCGAATCGGGCTTTGTTGTATAATTCTTTGCCGAAAGAGGTCTCCGCCGACCCAACGACTTTCCGATGTGATTGACAAGCAGCGGGGCATGGAACGGAGTTTAATTCATCGCGACAGGAGTTCACCAAGTCTAAGAATGGGCCGGTCATCCAACGAAAACGGGTAAGGTCAGCCAGCTAAGGCCCACTTTCACCTTAAAGATCAAGGTCTGTGAATGAAATGTCCTCTACTCGGTAGTAGTAGGAACAAGATGTAACTGATTCATCCGTGCCAACGAGAAGAGAAGGCGGGCTTCACCTGATCAGCGGATTCTGAGTGATCAGGAAGAGAGAAAGGAATGAATAGGTTTTATCTTTAGATAAAGCGGAAGCTCGTTCCTGGCCTCTTTGGCAGTAGCAAATCTTAATTCGTAACCCGCCAATCTATTTTTGGGCAGGAGTCGTCAGATCTTCCCCAGGCAAAGGAGCGATCGACACTCGCTCGCAAGTTTGAAGCGCAAGGACAAGTTGATTCAGAAAGGGGAACAGGAGTAGCCTAGCCTGGTTCTTCTTTGTTTTCCTGAGCGGTATGGTACGGCACGTGGGAAATCACAATCAGAGAGAAGTAACGAGACGATAAATCCGCAGGAAATAACGAAGTACAAGCGTGAATTTTCTATCTATCTCTTTCCTTAGCTGAGAGAGAGGGAGCGAACTATCGACATGCAGGCATATCGAGTATGTTCGAAAACCCCTAACACAAGACAATTACAAGGAGGATGTACGTGTTCTCGGGCGAGTACGGATGTAATCTCGGTTAGTATACAAGATCATCAACGTGTACAGTAATAGGATGCGATTGCGGAGCCCTTTTCTGAGTTACCTTTCGGAGCGGTTCTCCCTCTATTTTTGTAAAAAAGTAGTCCATAGCAACTAAGATAAAGGCATGACCGCGAGAGAGAACAAATGCAAATGAATGAGATTCCATGGGTGGGAAGAAGCAATAAAGCACAGTGCAACGAGATGAATGAATTTTGGTTAAAAGAAGGAGGGACAACTGCCGCTAAAAATAAGGAAGGTGGGTGGGTTCCAGGTAGAAGAAAAGAGGATACAGTCATTGAAGAAAAAAGCCTATCCAATTTCCATGAAAGGAAGGGCAAAGAAGGATTTGGTTACTATTTGGGTAGGGATGTGGGCATAAAGGTAGGTTTGAACGACTAAGGTTGATGGGTGGAGTCCGTCTCATCTCGGAAGACGAGGGAAAGGTTTCGAGATTTAGCGTTGAATGAAGATCCAGCTTGACTCTAAGGACGAGGCAACTCAAAATGGGTGTTAGCGACTCCGATTTTGATGATCGTATACGATTGACCAGGCCTTCGCCGCAGGCGGGTGCAAACCGTCGGGTATCATGTACGGCTGCCCGCGAGAGCCTTGACAAAATAAAAGTATGTTTGATAAGGCGTTGGTTCGGTCGGTCGAGGTCGCTCTTCGCGAAAAAGAACGTACGGTACTTTAGCGTAGATAAGGAGCGCGGCGATCGGCAGTGAGGTGAGGCGAACGACGAAGAGCTAGTGAGTGGGTAAGACAAGGTGTAGCGCAGTCTGGTCAGCGCATCTGTTTAGGTTCGAATCCTTTCACCTTGGTGTGGCGAATTGTAAGAAAAATTTGGAGTAGTTCCCCTATGTCCGAATTTGCACCTATTTGTCTCTGTTTCGTGCTCAGTTTGCTAGTGTCTGTTATCTTACTCAGTGTTACGTTTCTATTGAATTCAAATAGTTCTATCTATCCTCTTTTCCAAAGAAGAGGCATTCCTTTCCTTTGCCTCGCTTCTATAGTCTTTGTGTTCTATCTTATTGGTGGGGTTTCGCTTTTAGAGTCTCTGTTTGAATTGGATAGACATTTCCATTTCGGAATCTTCTCCATCTGAAAGAAGTGGTTCTATAGGGGCCCCCCAGGTCTCCAATAGTTCCGCTTCTGAGGCATCCACTGGGGTCCGAAATGAGCTGCCTTCTTCTTTTCCAAAAGATAAAGATCTGAGTGACGACTTTAATAAGATTTCTCATTTCTTGCAAGGGAAGATAGAGGAAATAGGAGCGGAATTGCCATCCAACAGGTCTCCCGAAGAATTTACCCGGATGGTGATTGGGGAAGAGGAGGTGCTAGACCCCTCTTATCTAGCTGATGTCTACTCTAACCTTTTAGAATGTGGATTTCATAGTTGCTATTGGGAGCAGGCTTTCGATTATATTTGTTTCATTTTTGGGGTCTTATAAATATAGCAAAAGTTTTCTAAAATTAATCTTATTTTTATTTTGATCGGGGAACGAAGTGGATTGGTCGGCTCTCTAAGGGAGGAGACAGGAGCTCCACCCTAGAGACGGTCCTTAGGCCGGACAGAGGTCTGAGGAAAGCCCCGGAAAGGTGGGCTTCACCTTTTTCTCTTCTGTAGCCTTCTAAGGCGAGGCCACCCTATATCTATTCAGGTCAGGGGTGGAGGAGGAGAGCGGGTATGAGGGCTCCTTCTACCCCTTCTCTGACGAAAGACCTAGGTTGATGGATGCCGTGGATGGTCTAAACTCTGGTTTCCATTTGCTAACAGTGAGATAATGTCCCATAATTAATTACCCAAGGGCCCCCTTCAAGTACATGCAGATAATCCTTCTTCGATTAGTCCCTCAGCAGATAGAACCCAGGTCAAGGTCCAGCATTTCGAAGCCATTTTCCAATTTCCACAGGTCTCTTAGACCTTGGTCCAGTCTTTTGTATCCCACCGATTCTCCTAGTACTTTCACGATCAAAGCCCTCCGCCACGGCTTCCAAAGATCCTTTCTTTCGCTCAAGGGAATAAGGACTTTAGGGTAGATGCTGTTTTGCCCAGATAAAGTTCCCTCTGATCCCCTTTCCATATCCTCAAGAACAAACGCATCAAATTCATCTTCCTCATCTGCCCCATCATAGATGTGTGCTTTGGCTTTCCCCTGTTCCACCGTCTCTTTGAAGAACCTAGAATCCCAGACTGGAGCAGGTGTGTACGTTTGTTGGGCTTATATCCCTGTTGATGCAGCGAATTATATTAATCCTCTCGACGTTAATAACATGGATACACTAAAAGTGATACTTTCAGAAAAAAGTAAGGCTATAGAATATCTGAATCAGAGTGATACCACTCTAGAGAATGCTCTTCAAGAGAGTCTAATCAACTTGTATAACAAAGTTGAGACTTGGCAGTCAGTGAATAGAGTTTATGATCCACTAAATCTTACCGCGGAGATCCCGGATTTGGATGCTTCACGTAGCACCTTGCCAGGTAAAAAAACCATCGCCGTCTTGTTGGGTGGCGTCATTCTTGCTCTCTTTCTCAATGAAGCAGTGGGACCCTTTCCCATACTTCCTTAGGTGATATAAAATAGTTCAGTTTGACTATCCTTGTTTCTTATCATTCCTTGTTCCTTTTCTGAACAAATCGAAGAACCTAATGGATCGAACTAATACTACGGAACGCCATGCCAAATAAAATCTGGTTAAACCAGTCATTGAGTGATTTGCCGAGGAAAGAAGAAGAAAAAAATGAACGAATAATATTTTGGAATGGGTTTTACAATCATTTATTGCAAAATACTAACATAAGTGAACAGAAGGGTAAAACTATAAATATTCAGTATAAGGAATCCGTTTTCGAAATTTTGCATAATGCAAAAGCTAGATTACCATTAAGCGAAAAAGAATTAGTTGATATCCAAAGTGGTATTGAGGACCTTACTATGTCGTTCGATGAGGAATCTATGTTTAAGTCAGTACCCAACATAATAAGAACCTTAATCAAAGAACATAAGGAAAGTGCTAAGGATTATCTTAGGGGAAGGGTACCCGAAAGAAATGATATGGAATTGCTTTCAGAGTTCGGTCAATATACGATTGAGGCTTTAATAGTTCATGTACTAGGTATGGTTTTTAACACACTTGAATATAACTCAATAATTCGTGTTGCAACTTTGGTAGAACAACTAGAGTATAGTGTCCGGATACAAGCTACATTATTGAGATGCCGCAGGTGTAAAACGCCGTTTTCTACGGCGGCGGATGATGTTTTCCAAGCGAGGGTGACTGGTGATGCGAGGAAAAGATCTAAATTGGAGATGATGTATCCCTTCGGATCCGGCTTAGTTCAATTCATGGAGGAAAGGGAATTGATCACTTTAATCTGTGATTCGGGCGGGGAAGTTAAAGTGAAGAAGAAGAAAGGATCATATTTTCTTCCAAGCCATCTCTACGCAGCCTGCAACTTTGATATATCATTACTACCGATCAAGCTCAACCTGCCTATGATATGCCAACCTCTAGATTGGGTGAGCGCCTGCCCGCCGGGTCAAAAACCTAGAACCCTGTCTGATCTAAAAGGGGGTTACTTAAGTAAGCCAACAGGGGAAATATATGATCGTTACCGCCTGTTAAGTACCGGTAACATTCAACATTTTTATATTGATATTGGAAGAGCGGATCATGATCACAAAAAACTGTGTGATGTAATGAACAAGCTGCAGCGTCAGGCCTTCCGAATCAACAGTGATTGGTTGAAATTTATTCTCGATCATGAGAACTTATTTGTTGAATATGGTTATCTCATGCCAAGATTTCTGGCCTCTCTGAATATAAAAGATGTATCCAGCTTACTTAGAAAGTTTCACACTGAGGATAAGGTTATTAACCAATTATGTAGCTTTAGCGAATTGTTACATACTTTATGTAAAAACATACAGCGTTCTCGTTATGAGAACTTGATTATCAAGCTAGCTATAGCCTACGAAGGTTTCCATTTTGATTTGCCGGCATTTCTCGACTTCCGAGGTCGAATCTACCGTTGTGGGGTCTTGCATTTCCACGAGCGTGATCTAGCAAGAAGCCTGATCGTCTTTGCGGATCGCGAACCCACGGGCGCGATTAACATTAACGCATTACTCGCAGCAGTAGCCTTCCATTACAAGTCTTTCGTCTCTCTCGGGGAGGCGTTAGAGTGGGTTGATAACAACTTATCGCGGATCGGTGAAAATCCAATCGCGTACGCTCGGGAGGCTAAACGCCCCTTTCAGTTCATCGCCAATATACTAGGAATCGCCCAAAACAAATTGAACGTTCTTGCGAACACCCCTATTACCCAAGACGCCTCAGCGAGTGCATATCAGATCATGAGTTACTTTTTGTTGGATGAAACCATGGCTAAGAGAACTAATCTCATCCCATCCCCGGATGGTCAAATCCAAGATGTTTATTCTTTCATCCTCGAAGAGCTCAAGGAGTTCATGAAAGCGGAACTGGAGGGTAATCAACATCTATCAACGGTAGTTTGCGATAACCTCACTCGTAAAATAGTCAAAGGTATCTTTATGCCTATTATCTATGGGAAAACTTTAATGAGCACGGCCTACGATCTAAAAGATCATCTCTCTCACTTCATCACTCATACGGAATGCTTCGAAGTTGCCGCTGTCTGCTTTAAGTTCTGGAGGTCGAAATAGAAGGGCATGGAATGCCTGATCCGGTTGATCCGCCATATACATATAGGCTGGGTCGCGTCTGCTAGGGATTGCCCTGTTTTCTATAAAGTGCCTTACTTTACCACGGTACAGGATTATATGGTAATGGAGGCCATAAATATATGGGTTCGTGATAAACTTCATAAGAAGAGGCGCCGGATAACTCTCAGAGTTTCTTCTTCTAAGAGAGATCGTAGGAAGACTGAAATCTCTACCTTCGTAAACTTCATCCATCAGAGGGATGCCCAGATTGCAATGAATGTAGTAGATGTGATGCTTGGTATGGGTGCGCCTATATACACAGTACACGACAACTTTATAACTACATCTCAATACTGCATAAAAATACCAAAGTATTATAGCAGCGTCTTTCGTAAGATGGGCCCTCCACTTTCAATCATCAACGAGTTCATCTATATGAATGTTATTAAACCTATTGTAAAAAGGGAGTCAGATGGACCAACTGAGGGTTGCTTTGCCAGTAAGGTAATCCCAACAGAGACGCTTAATTATTACTTAAAGGCTAATGTACCTGAGAACATAAGCAAGAAGATGAAGGCAACTTGGGGAGAAAGGATCACGGGATTAGTGACCTCTTACGAGGACTATACTCGTTATGTAAGCGGTAATTATCGATCCCCTAACCCTAGGGAATGTTGGGAAGCTCATGAGCAAAAGTGGGCAAAATTCCAGTTACAGCTAAGAGGAGGGGATGAAATCCCATATTTCTGCGTTCACTATTAAGTATGAAGAATATGATTATGAAACATAAGATGATGGCATACACCACTGACAGCGTTACTACTATAGAGTATTTATTCAATCGCTTGTATCAAAAGATTGAACAAACAACACACCTAGATCCGCATCCTGGGTTAATCATTGCTACACATCACTTCTCCGAGCCTTACCCTCTTGTTAACGAGGTTGACCTACTCTGTCTTGCGACCATGGATCTCTTAATCCAGTTTGCTTACCCATCCTTATCTGGTTACGGTAAGTTTACAATTTCCTTTACCATGATCGATTCTTACAAGGGTGAGTTCACATTTACGCTAGCACCAGCTATCCCTTTGACTGATCAAGATGGTAATTTAATGCCGAAGAGAGCGGTCTTTGCTCATATATTTCGATGTATTATGATATATGCAGAAATCTACGACGGAGATTATATAGTTCGACTCATGATCCGGGTCTATATGGACGGCAAAAAGATGACTGGTAGGCCGGCAGTACGTAATTCGTGCAATCCGTCGAGTAGTTAATGTCGTATTTTAGTCTAAGCGAGTGAATGGCTTTCCTGGTCTATTTCCATTGGGCTATGGTAAGCATTCCCTCTTCCGTTAGTTGTCGAAATGTTTTATGTAAGTGAAAGCGTGGTTACGGGTTTCCTTTTCTAGTCCCAGCGAATCGTACATTTCTTTTTCTTTCTTTGAGACTCGGGGACAGGGAGAAAATGTGTGATTTGCCAATGTCAAAGCTCTTTCTTCTTTGTTTTCGAATCCAGACTAAGGTCCGATCAAGGTTATCTTCTTCCTTGTCTAGGATCATTTCCTTAGCCCCTTTAGTGAGTTACCTTAACCTTGCATTAGTCTTCGAAGTGTTGTAAGGTGCATTTGCTTGAGTGCTCCCATGCTTGGCTTGCTTCCCGTCGATTCCCTCTTAGTCCAGTAGATCGAGTTCATGTGCTTGGAGGTCTATCTCCATCCCCCTTGTATTGTGGTAAGGTTTGATTTTCTTCTTGCTTTATTTGAAAAAACTTCTCTTTCTGCTTTCAATGCTTTTTTGCTTGCTGCTTGTTAACAGCTTTTCCGTCGAAGGGAATCATTTTTCCTCAGTTGATGTCTTCGATCGTTTAACCTTACTTCCCCTCTATCCCGCTAGCCAGCTTACTTCTTCCGTCCATTACTACCGTACTATCCCATATTTCGTAAAAGCGGAGGCTTCAGTTCTATCCCCATTGCCAACTTTCTTAGTCGTAGAAGGGGCTATTGCCTTTTCTTTACTAGTTTATAAAATCTCTTAGTCCGGCTATTACATATATCCCGTAGTCCATATGTATGATGCTGGCCCTTTCGTCCTAGCTTTGAATTCCGTAAGCATTCCAAACTCTACCATTGTTGGAAGGAAGGCTTATTGCTTTTTTGTTGTTGCAAGGGAATTGCTTTTCGGTTGTTTTATAGTTAATAGCCCCCGGGGGTTTCTCTTCTAGCGTCTCCCGTAGCGGAGAAGCATTTCCTTTGCTTCGAATCAATCCTATCATCAGTAGGGGTCTAATGCCAGTCTTCGAGGCAAATGAATCAATCGTATCAACCTTTCCAGCACTAATTCCTTCACTTGATCGGTCTCATATGTGACCTTAAAAGAGCTGGTTCACTCCGCTGTTCTCAAGGCATTGAAGAGTAAGCCTACCTTCGGTTATGGGATATACCGAACCAGTCCAACTGGGCAATTCCTCGTCACTCTTTTATTCATTATTCCTGGAACTCAGACTCCTGAAAGCACCTACGGTCGAGTTTTCCAGGTCTAATGCACTAAAGGAACTGTCTGCTGCGTTGCCAAGGACGGCGCCCTGTAGGGATAATCAATCTTCTTTTTAGCATAGCAGGTGTTAGGACTCTTCTTCCTTAGCCGAAGGGAAGCACTAAGACAGAGTCTGCAGCTGGTAGAGGAGGACGGCGCCCTAGCGAAAGTCGAATTATCTTATTGGTAGTACGTGTTAGCTCTCTTGTTCTTAGACCGGAGGAGGAGGTAAGACAGGGGCAGTAGTAGTACGCGTGCGAGTAATAGTAGTTTTATAGTTTCGAATGTTGATTGTAGCTTTAGTCTAAGCCAAATCTTAGTGTTGGAAGTAGTGTCGATCCCCATCGGTAGTTGGCGAATCTACAGTGTGTATAGGTACTAGTGGAGTAGTCTCTCCTATTGAGAGAATATAGACTGGACTTTTTTCTTATTTCTTAAGGCAAGTAGCTGGTAACACATAGTAATAGGCACCATTCCTCCCTCCCGTAAGCTTTTTTATACTAAACATTCCTCTTAGTCTCAGTTTTGACTCTTCTTCCTTTCCATGAGTCTTAAGTAAGAAAAGAACCATTAGTTGGTCGCTGGTCTTATGGTAATGGTGACTATCTGCTTCGTTTCCAATGCGTAGTAGTTCTCAAGTGTAGGAGGTGCTTTTAGCTTTGGAAAGAGTACGCGTGCCCGTATAGGTGGCGTGCCAGTATAGTTGTCTTTCTGGTAATAGTTTTAGTTGCAGTTATGCTCCGTGGTGACAAAATGGTTTTCCTTTGAGTTGATGGTATGGGTATTGGAAGTGTTAATAGTTTGGTGATTGTATTGCTAGATCTATTCTTCCTATACCTAATTCTCTAGTCATAGATGTATTGTTGCGAATGCGCCTCAGTCTCCAGTGTTTTAGGAAGTGAGCGAAGTTCCCAATGTGAGAGGAATAATGGCTTTCGCCCTAAGGCTTCATGAGAGCCTGAAAACTGGGGTTTGGTTCATGACTGATTTTTTTCTTTTTCCTTTCGGGCCGGATCGGATAAAGAAAGGAGCTAAAGAATGAAATATTCATAAAAGTAGTCCTTACATCCCTCCGCAAGCATAAGTAGAGTCTCTGACTTCAATAGCCAGTCTTGTACTAATAGATTGCACAGTGCCCAGTCCTCTAAGATCTATTGACTGAGTAGTCTATAACTTCCGTATTCTCCTTCCTTGACTTCCCTTCCATTCAGCTCTCTAACTAAAGGAATTAATATCCTTATAGTCCTTAAGCAGAGGAAAAAGGCATAGCTTCATTGAATCCTGTGGGACTACGATTTCCTCCTTCACTAGTATAGTACTGCTACTCTATTGGAATTTGATTAATAGGCCCTATCCCTAGTTCAAGGACTAAGTGATTTACATATCTACCTTTCTACCTTTAGCACCTAAGCGAGTGCTAATGCTAATACCAACCTTTTTGAAACTAAGTGTAGGCTCTCCAACCTTTAAGAACGTCGTGATTAAGATAGCTGCCTTTTGAAAGTCAGTCTTTTGGTACTACCTGCCTTTATCAACTAAGTTTATATAGGACCGCCCTTTCTAAGCCCGCTTCTGCAGAACTCTTGGGACTAAGATTCCGTACCTAGTACAGTAAATCAGAGGATTAGACTATGTATGGATGTAGCTTACCCGAGATAGGTAGAGGAAGAGGAGGCAAGAACTTGCTCGGCATGTGACTTCTACGGCAATCCCATGTCTTCAGGCAAGGTAGCGTTAGCTATCCTAGGTTGTGAATTGAAGCTTTTTCTTCGCCGGGTATGAACTCGATTTAAGGTCGGATCTTGCTGGGTATTCCCACTTTGCTTGGATGGCGCCTTTCGCCTTTGATTAGGACTTTTCCGCATTTCATCTCAAATCGGATCTAAGCTAAACAGTGCTTTTCTCTTCCTAAACCCAAAGAGTCAGAGTAAAGCATTCCAATTTCAGGGCTTAGCTTAGGCCCCTTCCTAATCTAATGCCATGCCCAACCAATGCCGAATCCAAGACCTCTTGCCGATTCCCAGACCTGGTTCACGCTTGAAAGCCAGAGCCCCACTGACCGCTACTAATAAGATAAGAGCTGCCGAACCACTACCAGCCTCCAACAGATGGGGGTTCAATAGCAGCTGATTCTGTAACAGCTTGTTCTTATCAACCTCCCCCAGGGAAGTAAGTAAGTAAGGTAGCAGGAACAGATCTACTAGGCCTTGAGTCGGGTTTGAACTCCTCTCCTCTCACTACTCTCTTTGGTTTTGCCTTTAAGAGGCCTGTAGAGGGATAATTTCCACTGCAAACTATCCTCGGTCTCTACGATTGCTTGACTTAAACAAGTGACTTCACTCTCTTTTCTTTCATCTGTGAGATAATGTCTCTAATTCACTCTCGGGTCTAACTCTCTTTCTTTCGGGAAGGGCGTAGGCACTTTTCGGATAGTTGGTTTAGGTCAGAGAAAAAATATTTCATTCCGTTCCATTTCCGCTAGCTCTAAAGGTAAGTGCGGTTGATTGAAAAACGAGTCGGCTTTTGAGAGACAAGTCCAGTTTTTAAGTCTCCTTCGGACCCTTGCTTTTTCTCTCGTTAGGCACACGGGAGGCCAGGCGTACGATATACCTTCTTTCTTTCGGGCTGGGTGGCTAAGAAAGACAACTATTTCATTCTGAGCCTTCCACTTCCGCCCTCACTTCAGTGGCTTCGACTTTCTATCCCTCTCGGTCAAGCTACTTTGTTCCTCAAATCTGTCTAGGGGAAACCGTGAGTTAAGCGCCTTTCATGGGTCCCGTCATGAGGGATGTTGACCTAGCGTTAAGCGTACCTAGAACGGCCTTCCAGAAGAAAAGAAGAGGGATCCCTAAGCTTCTGCTTTTGAAATGGTGGGTATCTAACCCTCCTGAACCCGTGGAAGCACCACCAGAGGAACCAAAACAAAACCCTCGTCTTCTGTTGCCACTAGTTCCTTGAAGAAGTACGCTGCTGCTTCGTAACCAAAACCCTCAGCTTTAGTAGATCTCTCAGAAGTGGCTTTTGAACCAGTGGAAGCACCTCCAGAGGAACCCGATCCCTCAGCGAAGGAAGGTATAATTGATCTCTTTACTGTAGATCGACGAAGAAAGTGCCCACAACTAATTGACTATACAAAAGTCTTTGAAATCTCTATCGTCTAGCAGTGCCCGCGTCGAGGTTTCAAAAGGTCACTATGCAAGTAAGCCACCGCCAAAAGGGCCTTACATGGCCGGGTCAACTGACGACTTCTCTTATCTTTCAAACGATGTCGGTAATGTTTCAATTGCCCTTGCTAATGGTGAAACTCTTCCTTGAATAGGAAGAGGAACAGTCTCACTTCCTTCTGGTTTTCTTTCCAAGGTTTTCCATGTGCCTGGGTTAGATAAAAACCTTCTTTCCTTCCTTGCCAACTGCCCTTTAGAAAGGGGATTCCCCTGATTCGACTGAGATCGAGATCTCTTCTTTCTGCGAATGTGCCTGCGTCTTTTTATTTCCTTTTTGATAGAAATGTCGCTTCGTTCCGAACAATCGGCTTCGGGGATAAACGGGATCTCTTGGTTAGGCGTCTGCCGATACAGATGGAAATTCGGGATCTGAGGGACCGGCTGAATTGCATTCGACACGGTATAGAGATTTTGGTTTTAGACCAAGGTATGAGTTTGTATACTCGTCATGAGTAAGCCAGAAAGAATAGGCCAAAAAGCCGTATTGCCCGCGCCTTTAGCCAGGAGAGGGTTTTCTAAGATTCTAAAGGATTGTCTCTATTGAACCTAGCCTTAGTAAATATCGTATGATAAAGAAATGGATCTCTGAACTAGAAAGCATAAACCAAAGGCAAGAGTGAAATCTAAAAAGTTTATCAAACCCCGTAGGGATAGGGGGTGGTGAGATAGAGCAGGAAACGGTTACCAGTTCCGTTAGCCGTGTAGTTAGCAAGCGGTACTCGGGGAACAGGCTTAGTCAGAGATTCAAAGAGTTGGGTTAGCGATCCTCCTTAACTGAGTCGGGAAAGGGATAGATAAACTGAGTCGGGGTCATAGTACTCTCAGAACCGAGCCGGTTTAGTTACACCCCACCTTTATCCTTAGTCTTTTAGCTGATTGAAATAGTTTCAAAGATAGACGTGTCACACAAATAAGGAAATAAAGTGAGTGAAGGAGTTACTTTCGGGGATAGGCACGACTGAACAGACTCAAATGCATAAGTATACTTGTATCGAGGAGTTCCTATTGAAAGACAATAAGCCGTCAACAGTGCCGTCTAGCGCCTTTTAGGCTTAGAAAGTCCCTCGTCCTAGAGCTGATAGAAGTACAATAAGAGTATTTGGACTTAGTCAATTCGCCGATTCGGGTTTTTAATGGACGTGTCACGCCTTGAACGCATGAAGAAAGCTGTCAAGCATTGAATGAAGGAAGGTTTGAAGGAGGCAGGCAGGCTCGGGCAAGGTTGGATCAATCGGGCAAGGACAAGTGAAGGAAGCAAAGCCATAGCACGAGAGAGAAGCCGTTTTGTTTTCTTTCGAGGGAGCGCTCAAGCCGAGACTCTTATATATCAATAGAGAGAGCAGATTCAGAAAGAAAGCGAGTCATTAGTTTTATAGTCTGTAATCTTGTAAAAGAGGGTTTCACCTCAACTAGGCTACGGGTTGTTATTCTGGTAGACATAACCCGAACGCCGCGCAACCCAGATCACTCTAGACTTTTTACACTTGCTCAATTTCTAAAGCGAATTCGGAATGGGAGCAAAGCCTGACGAACCAATCTCGATAGTAAGCATTGGGCGGGCTTAGAAGGTTTCCCCAAATCCCACGTATGAAGCGGAAGCACCCGGTTTACGAATCAATCAAACGAAACGAAACATAGACCCTTTCCCCTGAGCTAGTTTTAGCTCTAGCTAACCGCCCTGATAGCTTACAATCTAGTACAGGTTCTAGGTTGAAAGAATCAATGGTATGCCTATGCCTGCTCAGGTTCAATGTGACTCTAAGGCACTTGTTGATGCGCTACTACTATCAGTTCGACTTTAGCAGTTAGGATTTTTTTGACTTAGCCGTGCCTGCCTGACCTCTGTTAGGGAATAAATTGAATAAGATAGGACCCTTTCTCACTCATTCTCCTCACTTGGCTTCTGTTACCACCTAAATGACTACTCAAAACAACACACTTTCTTGGTTGAGCTGATGGAGACTATTCAAGAATCCTAGCTTATCCCTCGGATCTTACTCATAAATAAAGCGCCAGGACATAACTTAAAGTGCGGAATCCCCTCGCAGGGATTGGAAATTGCGGAATATCAGGATTTAGGCTCTTGCAAAGAAGGCAATTCATTCGTACAAGGATATTGAAACCTCAAACCCTCTCTGTCAACAACATCGAAAAGATTAGGACGAAGGAGCTCTCGCTCTCTTCCATATTCCATTTTCGGAAGAAGATTCTCAGAAGCTGATTCTACGCATCAGACTAACTGGAGTTCATGCTTTCCTGCGTGAGACAAAGGAAGCACAAATTGACTTACTCGGCGGGAAGGGAAATTAAGGACTTGTCCTCCCTCTCAAAAGAAGGTTCATTTCAGCTATAGAAAAAAAAAATCATTTTTTCTCAATCATGAATACCCTTTTTAGGATTCTTCGAACTAGTCTTTTCTTAGCTCCAATTCTTTTCGCCCGTTTTCTAGGATCAGAAGGAACCGCTATAATGACCACCAAGATATGCATAGTGATTCGATCTTTCTTGATCCGATTGTTTCTCACTCTCTTTCTATTGTTGATGACTCGGCTGCTTTTGAACTGGGGCTTAAAGAGAGTAAGCGCTGTGTTCCCTTGGAATTCCAAAAACTCAAACTAATGAATAGACTGTTGATTGCCCGCACAAAAGATTCTGACGTTTATGTACACCCTGATCCCGGATATCCGTTTTACAGCCGTCAATGTTCCCAATCTAATCATACGAAAACTAACTAAGAATCGAAAGGGTTCACAGCTACGCAAATCAAGATCGATAAAAGGAAGTTTACATAGACACAATACAATCAAGGAAGTCCATCCAGAAACATAAAGATCGATCCGTCTCTGACAGGTCATTTTTCACTTTCTCAATATGGCCAATCTATAAACGTAGAATCGTGAGTTTTAACCCCTCGAGATGACCGGGTACCGGGGTGTTTTTCTAGTAAGAATATGACCTTCCCGCGCTCCTGACCCCGAAATGGGGATTCAATCGTGATTCTCCGGTTGGAAAATGTCCATGTCGGCGATCTTTGAAGCAATTAGGTAGTCATAGATTCAATCTTTTGGACATCCTGACATTGATAAAACAACATAGGCTTCCATTAGATCAAGAAGGTTACTCCTGATGATACCTCGCCTGAAGCTCTTTCCTATGTGGTAAAAGGCTAGAGACAAAGACACGGCAAGACTACTTTACCTATGACACTTAACGAGCCCTACTTACTGTCAGACCTAAGCACAGATCGATGAGCGCAAGAATGAATGCACCTGTCTCTGCTCTTTCTGGTCAAGAAATCGATCGACCTCGTTCACATAGCTTTTAAAAAGCATCCCGGAGCGAGCGCCCACTATGGTGTTTCTTGCTGAGTCAAGCTCTCCATTATATATATAAATTCCCACGCATTTCGGATGTCGGTTATTGGATTTTGTCTTCCTCGTCTGACTGACCAATTACACATACTACCATTACAATATCTTACTCGATTGATCTCGGTGTTCTCATTCCACGCTATGTCAAAAAAGGTAAATGTCAGTATACGGAAATGATATCCCCTATTTTTGATTACCTTTCTTGCTCGTCTCTTGATTGAAATGGAAATGTATTTTGCTGCCTCGCTTTGACGTTGACGGACAGTCTCAACTTTTTGGCTTTTTCTAAATATTAGATCATAGTTGAAATTATATGCTTTGATTCTGCGCCCGCGCTGATCCGAGCGGGACTCAAAATCTTCCCCTTCCGATTAACCTTAACGGCCTTCCCTTTGAAGTTATGAGCATTCATTTCAAAATTCTGAACGTTCATCTCTCTTTTAGTAGTAGTTGGAGTACTGTGGAAATCTTATAAAACTAAAAAAGTAAATGTAAACTCCCCTCTGTCCTCCTTGTGCTATTCGCGCTATCATACTCCTCATACCATATAGCGATGGCTCGGGGCGACCTATTGAGTTGAGATACGGAATTGGATTTTCCCTACTAAGCTGCTCATTTCACACAAACCCTGTCTACGAAGCAAGGGCGTTAAGCCTCTTGGATATGCAAACAAGAGAATGGGCCATACGGGTGCCCTTAGCGGCCTTGAGATTACCATAACGAAGATCTCAACTATGCCATCGAAAGAGAGCTTTCGTAGGTTACGTCATTCTAAAAATCAAGCGAGAATGTAGACTAAGTGATCCGTAGTTCCATAACCACATAGTGGAAAGAAGGTTCTTAGTCTTTTCCTTCGGTACGCTAAACCTGACCTTCGTCCAACAGTTAGTTCTAGCTATGGGGAATTTGAATGAAAAGCGGGCCTTGAGCACTCCCGTTCGAATTCGAAGCCAAGAGGAGCTGAATTCTTTCATTGACAGTGTAGTGGTGATAGTCTCACCTTGGGCTATGCTTTCAACTGAACCAAAATTGGCCTATCCGCGCCGTCAAGAAAACGAAGCTATGTCAGCAGGTCTTGTCAGAGCCTTTCTCTTACTCGTTCTATGGAAAGGAAATCCGGACTATTGCTTAGTCGTTTTCAAGCGTGACCATCAATCGAGTTAGCAAAGATAAAAGTATATCTGAAACAGGAAATGTGCTCTATGCTTCAACCACCATATTTTCCCTGTGTTCTTTTAGTCAGCCTCTTACCAGGATGGTGGAAAGTGTGAGATCCGAATCACTTTCTTAGTCTGCTTATATTCTTCTTGTTCGGATGTATCACCTACTTCATTGGGAGAGTTCTATCCGGTTGATTGAATGATTCGAAAAATGAAAAGCAGTAGTACTTCACCTAGAGAGAGAAAGCCAATAACACCGTGCTAAGTAAGAGACGGAAAGCACTCACTGTGATGAATAGTTAGACTATACAGAGGCAACTAATGGTCGTGTACCCAAGGTAAGATGATGACATCCAAGCATAGATCAGAGAAGGAGATCAAATCATCACTGAGATGACCTCCTCCTCGGTTCGCTTCTGAGGATTTCTAGTTGGCGGGGGCAGCTAACAAGGCCTACTTCTCAGCCGGTTCACCAGAGGGGCTGCTTATGGGAGCAAGGTCACTAAGGCCGTTAAGGTCCATCATAAAAAAAGTAAAAGGCAGGAAAAGACTACAATGCCACAAGCCATGTACAAGAGAGAAAAGAATGTGCATCTCACTACCAGTGCCGTCAAGATCGGGTACAAGCACCTCTGGAACAGCAAGTTCAACTTCTGGATGCTTAAACAACCACACCTTTTCCTGCGCCTCTGCCTTTGCTGTTCTTGTCTCTCAAAAAGGGGAGTCCACTTCCCGATTCGACCCATTCCTCTAAGTTGGATCAGGCGCTGCAGACCTTTCAGACTCGAATCCAAAGTCAGCTGGATGCGTACCTTCCTAGACTTCGACTTCGAACCCTTGTCTTCTTTTTCAAGAATAGCTGAAATGGCTAGTTTCTTTACTGAAAACCTCGATTTGCACCCTAGAACATCAAAGGCATCCAAAAACGGGGATTTCAAAGCTCAAAACCTGCCCAGGAACAACCGAAACCTCATACGCGCCAGACAGCTGCCATACTGGAAGAACGAATTGACTCGACAAGGAAACCAAGTCAAAGGATCGCGCCTGACAGCCAAGCCCGTGGAATGTAAGAAGGTAGCTCTCGCTCGCATGTGCGTTCCTCTAGTACTTCCTCAACCTGATCGTTCTGATTGAAGTCCGAACTAATTGGCAAGATATCCTTGCTTCATCCGATCTTCTTCTTCTAGGAGCATCCGATCAACATCTCCTTCTATTTCTATTTTCCTTTAGCGACTGTCAAGCATCTCAAACTTCGATTTCAGATTAGTCAACCTTGCCATTGAAAGAAAGAAAAGATCAAGAATCAGAAGCGCCTTCAAGCAAGTCTACTGGAATCAAGGATTGAGTCGCTGGTTCACTCCTCCAATCAAGTGGTCAAGCCTGAAAGCCAATCCCTGAGAACCCGACAACTCGGCTAGCCCGGATCCATCTCATAGGCTTCTTTGGTGGCTTTCCCCCTTCGCTACTTTCTTAAGATTGAAATGGAAGTCAAGGAACCTATAGACAAAACGCTGGTTTGGCTCATCTAGATCAAAAAAATCTTCCATTGGCAGCCAACAACATCGATTTCAGAGCCTAAAACCAGCAAAGCGAGCAAGTTTGGAAAGGAGGGACTCATTCCACCCGCCGCTTGGATTGCTGAAATCGCTCAATTGAAGCCAAACCGGGTTCCTCGATAGAGTGAGATGCCAGTCAACGGTTGGCAGGGCTTGTTATGCCCAAAACAAGGCTTTTGATAAAGGATTCTCGGAAGAATTGGCATTTTGCCTTGCCTTTCTTAGAGTTCGAAATCCCTATCCAAGCTGATCCAACTCGGATTTGACTTCATCTCCAACCCCAGAACCAAAAACCTCCCTGGAGCTTGGTCATCCCAGATGAGCTGAGCTACGAAGTTTGGCATTCGTGAGGACGCAGCCCTGTCAGAAAGGGCATTCTCGCTTATCTGTATATGATAATTTGAGAATTGGGTCACCGCGGCAGAGCTTCAATCGAAATAGTGATTCTTTGGCCAGGTTTGCTTATCCAACCCTCGAGTGGCATCTCATTAGGTCCCTTTCAAAGGCCCTAAAAGGCCTAAACCCGGCCTTGCAACAAGGAACCTAGACAGAAGAAGGGAATCGTAGCCTTCAAGCTGACGTCTGAATATCTCATTCATAATCCGACGAGTTAAATGAGAAAGGGGCGGTTTCATAGCTCTAGCTTGCTGCGTCAACTGGCCCTTCGTCATCCTTTCTGTGAGGTAGCTTGTCTCCTCCAGCTTGTCTGGTTAATGGGGCTCTCTATTCAAAGATTCAAGAAGTAACTCCGCTTTCTGGGATGGAGAAGTTTCCCTTTCTTTGATTCATTCGCCCTACGTGATCATCTACTTTCTTCCAGTGGAGAAGGGACAGACCTTCCCCGTCTAGTCGAATAAGTCAAAGCGATTTTGGTCACAGAAATGGGAGAGACAAAAGCAAATCTCAAATCTTAGCCAATCCCTTGTCAGAAGGTAATCTTCCCTCTCGCCTGTGCTTGTGCGTTCCTATCTCTTATGAATGAGTCAACCGGATCCACCGAAGCAATTTCCTCTAGACAGAACAGAATGAAGCTCTCGTTGAGAGATCTATTAGTGATTGGGCCACCCCTCCTGGCAAAGAAAGGCTCAGCATGTCATCATCTTTAGGCCGAACGGTGTTCAGTGAGTCTATATTACCGTATCCGCACGTACGGCCCTACTTTCACCTTTTGGCATGGGAAAGGGGAATCATAGAAAACCCGAAAAAGGTACTGCAAAAGGGGACAAAGTGAGGCAAGGAAGCACACAGCAAGGTCCTGTCTTTCTCGTACCTTTCCATCGTCCGGCTCAGGAATAATCCTTTTGGGTATCTATGAGATCGAGTATGGGGCACACTTGGTCATGTCTCTCGAAGGAAGCAAGCCCCGCCTTCCCTCAATACAGCAAGTCAAGGGTAGCCGAATTGAACCTACCGCCTTATCTCGTTCCGGAGGATCTGTCACCCGATGGAATCTCGACTTGGGTGAGTGCAGAACGTGTCTCAATAGCCCCGCGGCATTTTCTCGATCAAGATGAGGTATAGTGACGTCCAGGGCCACTAGTTAGCCTGAATACTCGCCGTGGTGCTTGCTAGCCATCGTGGGTGGACCGCTTAGCCTGAGCCAAGGGGGCCTACACTTAACAAGGGAGCCACTCTGCCAGAGCGTGTTAAGCCCGCAATTCAACGGTTTTCTTTTATGAAGGGGTTCTTTCATAAAGAGTGTTGATTCGGAAATCTTTTGTCTTTCATTCTGGAAGAAGGTATTGTCGAGGTGTACAGTAGGGGAAGCGGTGAATGATGAGGGTGGGTTTTTGGTTGGAACCAGCTCGGCTACTTGACTTCTTGCCGTTTCATCAAATGAGTGAAATAAAGAAAATGATGAAGTCTCGTTCATATCTTCACTCGGTTAGAGTATTGTCCCGAGTGCGGAGCAAGATTGAAAGCATTCAGGGATCTCGAGTGGATCTCCTTTCGGGTGGGCATTTCCATATAGATCTATTAGTCTTTTTTATCTTTGAATAAGGGCATAGCGAGCCAAAGCAGCTTAGGGATCAAGAGGCTTGGATCATTCAACCAACTCTGTCCGTGCCGTGCTTGAAACGCCCACACCCAAGCTGCTTAAAAACGTAGTAATCGTGCGGGTTAACGCGCCAATCAATAGAAAGCGTTAGCG
>CAIGRP010004953.1:60000-67134 GCA_903798385.1 Fraxinus cuspidata
CAAGTTTGAAAGCATGATTTGTGAAGCTTGAACAAGCGCCTCTCTGGTGGGGTATCTATAGAAAGCGGATTCTCCTCGCAAGGTGGTCAAAATGGCATGATGAGAACAAATGGTAGGAATGACCAGGAATTCGTCCTAAAGTATGTGTCATAGGCTGACCACACGAGTAGATCTGGCAGGGTATGGTCCCTCGCCTCTATGCCCCTTTCCTTCATGGGATCGCCCGATTTCCATTGAGATGTTCCCCACCCGGGTAAAGTCCCGGTTTCTATTTCTATACAGAGATATGCCCATCAGATGAAAGTTTTTCACGGTCTCCAGGAACCTTGTTTGACTATTCTATTTTCATAGGCAAGACTAACTAGTAGTTCCAAAGAAAGGAGCATCTGGCATAGGCAGCAAGCCTTCCCAAGGCTTTCTCCGGATGATCGGTTCTTTTTTCACATGTAGGTTCCTCCGCAGCAAAGATGGTATGGTCGGCTTGCGCTCTTACTTGGAAGTGGTCTCAGTAGCGAAGTCAATATAGAGGGTAGTCCTCCTAGCTAGGAAGTAGTTGATTCATCTTCCAATGCCCGAAGAGAAGGAAGGTGGTAGTCTTGAAGAATGACCCGGAGATTTTCTTAAGTGATAGCACCTGCTTAAGTAAGAGGGTCTTCGTGCACTTGAGCTTCTGTTCAAGGCGCAGAGGGGAAGATAGGCGTAGAAGGGCTTGCAATGATCTATTATTAAGAAGGTCTGCCTGCTGCGATTGAGGAATGAATCGATCATTTGACTAAGATAAAAAAGATCTTCCGCGGGTAGAAAAGCTCCGGTACGCTGGGGGATAGGTCGATTTACCTGGTCAGATCAAATAGATAGGCAAATGGTTTTCAAAGGGATCGAGAGAGTGAAGATCGTCTAGCTATGCCAATGGGGGTAATGACACGTGGCTACCATGGCCATGGAAGTACCGACCTGAGGGACTGACTTTGAAAGGTATATTCTCGCACTTATCCAAGGACAACTTCTTCGCTCAAAGACTTCTTGCTTATCTTCCCCGGTCTTTCGACAACGGGAATAAAGTGATAAAAACTCTTTATAGCAGACTCGTCAGCAGCTGACTCTTCCTTATTATTCCCAAACCCGCCATTTTCATCTTCTTTTGTTGTCTTTTGTCTATCTGTGTGATCTGATCTAGTCATGCAGTGGCAAAGGAGAGCGTGAAAGTTGCCCGAAAATGAGAATGGTAGTGAAATCCGTTGTCAATGGAGTAGGTGATCGAATGTCCAACTTTCTCTTGTTTAGGAGTGAATGAGCTAAGCCAGAATCTTCCTTACTTTACTTGCGGGATAAAGCAATTCCCTTTTTCTTACTAGATCTTAACTGATAAAGAAAATGAATATTTTCTTTCTTTAATGCAGCAGCCACCGTGTGCAGAGCTAGACAGAAGGCTTCTTAAGACATCGCTTTCTTACTCCTTACTCCACTCTATAGTTCAATGATCGATAGGCTTTGGGCTCCTACGTTCACAATGGTTACTGATGCGACTACGAGGTTATCGTACTGCCCAACGTTGGCCTTCCGAAGAACCTCTTTCTATTTCCCCAAGCGTGCTGGCTTTCCTGTTCTGTTCTTCGAACTCAATAAGGCAAAGGCTGCTTTCGTCATTGGCCCGATTTCGAGCTACTGGATCATACCATACGAAGTAGGTGAGTCTGATTGCTTAAAAAGCTCTATTTAGGATAAAAGACGCCGTTTCCTCGACTATTCGTTATTCACATAACGTGATTCAGGCAAGTCAAAGGACGAATCATTTCAAAGAGATCGCGTTTCGGGTCATTTCTTGGTGAAAATAACCTGCCATAATCACTTCGATCTTCTACGCATCAGCCTGTCATGATCATTCGGCCCACCCTCCTTGTACTTCAAGGCGATCCCAGATCTATTACTAAAAGGCTACGAGGTTCCGGTACTGAACTCGAACCGAATAAGCGGTCTACCTACCTTCCCCGCCCTTCGATTTCAAGTTCTTGGAGTGCCTTCGCTCCTCGATTTAGATAGGTTAGGTCAAGTTGAAGCTAAGCTTGCTGATTAGGCAAGGTTTTGAAAGAGGCTCGCCTTCGGAATAGACTCATTCCTAGCTTTGCCCCAAGCACTTTCTTTAGCATTAGAAGTTTGCTTAGCTGCACTATTTCGACGATAACGTCGCTGGGCCACCATCCACGGTCCATATACCTTGAAGTCACCAGATCTATCTATCTTTAGAAGTTCCCTGCTTTTTCGAACCCTTTCCGCCTGCTGGAAGTAGGAGATAGGATAAGTCAAAGTAAGGATCGCTAGGCTAGTAAAAAGAGAAGAAAGCATTTCCAGCCTAGTCAGTCATTCCTTGAAAGGAAGGATACCCCACATTCATGAACTTAATCGATAGGCCTAGGGCGAAGGGGCATCACTCTCTCCTTGGATCAATGCCCCCATCAGCAAGCAATCAGTCTATGGCGCGCCATAAAAGCTTTCACCTCCTTCAGATTATAGAAGTCGAAGGCAAGGATAGACCAGACCTAGGTCCCCTTCTATAAGGCTACTAATGAGAATCTAGTCAGTCTCGAAAGTGACCTTCAATTGGAATAAAGGATAGTTCAATTCTATTTGATTTGTAAAGAAAGCTTGCTTGCTAAGGTGACGACGACTTGCTTGAACCACGTAACCTAATCAATGCGCCTATTCCCCTAAATCAAGACAAAAGATTCCACGGCTCAAGGGACTTTTTAGCCCAAAAGGGACCTCAGAAAAGAAAAATCCATTTTCAATCAATCGACGGCTGCTCCCCGGGTCCCCTAACAACAGAACTCCTAGGTTAGCTACAGCCGTTCTGGCATCAGCTTCTCGTGGAAAAGACCGTCCTTGAATGACTTGAGCTTGTCTTAGCTCTCTTCTTTGACAAAAGGGACTTTCCTTGGCACTGTAGTGAGTGACTTGTCTCCCCTCGCCCTAGCTGAGTTCACGCTTTCAGTTAGTGTTCTGCGATTTCTTTTTCTCTCTGATTCTTCGTGCGTGATTTATCCTATTCCTATTTAGCTTTTTTTTAGTTGCCGTCCTTGGAACACTCCTTATGTGAGTTCGCGCCCCTATAACCAATTCTTTTTCTCGGTACCCTACCGAGGACTGATCTGATCCCTGTAAGGAGTTTGGATTCTAGAGAAGTCCAGTAAGTCGGCCCTTATCCAGGCTCTTTCTTTCACCTTGAAAACCGAGTTGGAATGCTTTTCGAATAGAATGCTTCGTAACCTCACCCTTTCCATCGTTAACACTCCTCCTTAAGCTTCGCTAAAGCGACTACGTACCTCGCTGCTGCTAAATGTGAATATCCTAAGGCTATCGAGAGTAGGCAGAGGACTATAACATAGAAGAATGGCTACCCGGGCCAAGAAGGGTGATCCATTAGCACCTAGCAAGTCAAGAGTCTGGTCTGAGAAGGAATGCGAATGAAGCTATCTTTCCTACTCCATTTATGGTATGATCTATCTTTGGACCTATTATCATTCGATCCGTTGAACCCAAAGCTATGGCAGCTATCAAGCTTGGAGTTGTCCCTAGATACTCTATATTGGCATTGGGAGAAAGAGATGAGACACAGAAGGAGCTCTTACCTCCTGCTACGACCGAGCTTCTCCTCTTTCTAGTTCTTTCAAGGCTTTGAAAGACCCTTGCAATGAGCAATGTACACTTGCCTCCTCTCGAATGTACACTAAACGCGACAACAGATAGCCAACCGGTCTTGATGTGCATTAAAGTGACAGGTGTGTACTTCCCCCGAAAGAGACCTATTGATAGATATCCTGTGAGAGTGCGTGGGATCGTGCTAAAGCATTTCCAGTCTGATAACGACATGGAGAAAGGGCCGGTTCTGAGACCCATGAAACCCAACAAATCCCTCCCATCTGTAGCCCTATAAAGGGATAATGCCCTCTCACTCTAAGGTGGTAATCGGGCGACTAATAAGAATAAGCGACTTATGCGCCCAAGTTCCAATGAGTGGATTTCTTCTTTATAAGCAAATAGTTCTCTATCTTTATCGGTCCCTGGACAATCGATGGGATTGGGTCGGGCTAATCCTTTTGTGAGTCTGCCCTAACCCCCGCCTCTGGAAAAAGAGGTGCACAGCTGCGAAAGGAATTGCATAAGATCAAATCCGAGACAAGCCCGTTTAATTAGGGGTGGGTGAGGGGTCTGCTCTTGAACTCTAGAGAAGCCTTGGTAGGGTGCGAAGAATATGAATGATCTGTGACACAGTCAGGAGTGAAGGAAAGAGGTGGAGCTTTATCCGCATCCACAGGTTAGCTTGAGAGTGAACTTTGCTTTCTTGACCAGTCGTGAGATTAGGCGTTTAGAGATCGACACTGAGTTAGTAAAGAACTTGGAATCGCTAAAGTGCTGCTTTCCAGAGGATTGGAATACCCCTTGAATTGAGTTCTCCTTTTGAAAAGCAAGGCGAAAGCCCTCTGATTATACTTTTTTAGGGATGGGATCTTCTGCCTAGATCTCTCACGGAATTCATCTGGCATTTCTGTTCAACTGGAAAGGTAGCCTAAGCTGTCTCAAGACGATGCACGGGACTCTTCCTTCCTCTATCGCCGGAAGTCAAGTTCTTGTTTTCAGTCTAGTAGCGGGACTATGAATCGATAAAGATCCGGTGATAGCTCTTCTCATCAAGCAAAGCTGTCCTTATCCACTATGACAACTCCTTTGTTCTTGTGCAAAAGCGTCCTCCCTTTCCTCTTTGGGGAGCTCACTAAGGCAAGCGGCTTCGCGCCCCATTTGTGTCTGTCTGCGATCGTGCCTAGCCAGGCTGTTCATCAGGAGCTGCTATCTGGGACCAAGCACTAAGCACTCTTGATTTTCTGGTAATAATATATATATAAAGTAGGTGTCGGGTTTGTTAGGCTATACCTAGGATCCGCCTTCTTTGTACTTAGAGGTGCGAGAAGGTGCTAACAAAGAACCCCAGGTTCTAAGATAAGATATATTCCTAAAAGGGTAGTCTACGAGTTTCTGGTCTTGACCTCGACCCCAAGGCAAGAAGGAGAGACTTCCCGCGCCCTGAATTGAATAAGTAAATTAACTCTATGTCGAGCTGCTCCTCTGGCGCCTTTCTCCTGAGCTAGGCTCAAAGTCGAGTGTTGGTTTTTTTAGGCTGGAAATAGATCGCCCCTTCCTGTCCTGAAAGTGGAGATAAGGGGTCCCAAAAATCTATTTACGTGCTTTCCAACTAAATCCCCTGGAAATCCGTCCCCAAGCGTGCTGGCTTTCCTACTATATGTAGAGATCTCTCAGTGGCTTGATTCTCGTGGAGCTAAGCTAAAAAAATCGGTTGTTGGGTCTCTAAAATAAAAGGCGGGCTTAACGGGGCAGGACACCTTACCTTATCGTACGGGGTTGGCTTGAAGGCTTGGAAACTGGATTTGATTGGCGGGGTTACTCTTCCAAGAAAGAAAAGGGAAATAGTGAATCTTTTCATACTGAGATTGGTAAACCCGACACCAATTGATGGAATGAGATGAGGTCCTACCTTTCATAGTTACCTTAGCCCGGTAAACCCGAAAAGCTGGTGGAAAAAACGTCCGAGCACCCCGGACTATATACAGTCTGACGATCACCTCATATTGATAAAAAGTATCGAGATTGAAATGGGACAGCAGGATCCCTTAACTCTTGTGTTCTGTGTGCAGCTTTAACGCATAACTTCGATTTCCATTTTTGGATTTAGTCAATCCTGCCCCGCAGTTAACTAAAGAGTTAACATGACCAACTTGAACATCGTTCCGAGAAAACCCATCAGACGAACGATCCAAAGCGACTAGTAGGGGAGAGTGGACCTTATCCCATTACTTCCTCTCGTCTGGAATAGAGGGACGGGCAAGCTGACAACCTTGTGGAGCTAGAAGCACCACTAAAGTCACACTCTACTTCTTCCCGAGTCCTTCTTACAACCTAGGTTTCACTTTCTATCTAGCCTCCGCTCGGCGACTAGAAGCAAGATTCCATCAGCTATTTACATAGCCTAAAGTTTTTTTTTCCAAGAAGCAAGGGTGAGGCTGCTGCAAGAGTGTCTGGGGGTAGAGACGTAATTCTGCTCAAATCGCCAGTAGAGTCAGTTATTTCAGGAAAAGAAAGAAAGGAGCTTAGCCCTCTTCTTATCCTAAACCCCCTAGAATCATAAGGAACGCTTGATGGTCATCGGTCCTTTATAATCTTAGAAAACCCTTACTAAAATCGATTATTTGCACAGATCTGCTGAAATAAGGCCTATATTCGCATTTGATTCTCTCGTCCTCAGTACGAGAGGTCAATTCAAATGCTATAATAAGCTTTCTTTTACGCCCTGGAATGAAGCATTATTCAAAGACAGTAGGCAAGGCACTATAAGGAAGTGAAGTAGGGTCGGCAGATATAGGCTTCTCTTCTATTGAATAAGTGGACTCCCCCCTTTGAATTGACTCTTCTTCGATAGCTTTCAAGCGCTGAACCCGATCCAATTCGTTTCGTAGTCGTAGCTTATTGGCCTGAGATTCTCCATTGAGTGGTTCGTACTTACGACTTGGATTATCTGTTTCGTGGCTCACAAGAAATCGTTATATCGAGAAAGAATTAGAAAAGCTATTTTCTCTATTGGATTCTCAGTTAGCTGACTAGAAATCGAACTATCTCGCCGGTCGGATGAAACCACTTCTTCTTCTGTGCCCGTCTGATTCGGTGCTGTCTTCCCACTTCACTAAGAAAGAGTCTCGACCGACCCAGTATTGACTTATTATATATAAGTTTTGGCTTTCCCATGACCGCTAGACGGAAGTAGCCCGCCTTCCTAGTAATAAACAAAGATTCTATACCAGTAGAATACACAAGGATTCTCCACCCACTATTATCGTATTATAGAGATGAGATGTCGAAAGATAGAGATAGAATCGAGACAGATCTTCTTTCTTCTATCTCTCTTGTGAAAGAGTTCACTATTACGGCCCCTGCTAGTGGAGGAAGACCTCCTAGGGATAAGAGACATAGGGCTAAAGAGAGAGCCAAAAAAGGATCTTTCGTGTATAATCCTGCATAATCTCGAATGTTATCAGTTCCGGTACGTAGACCAAATAATACAATGCAAGC
>CAIGRP010004955.1:0-11528 GCA_903798385.1 Fraxinus cuspidata
TTCATAGTCCTTCAAGCATATTAAAACCTTCAATATATCTTATTTTAGTATTTATCATTAGTCTGATAAAACTCGACCACCTAAACTATATAAAGCCTCTGATGCTGCCATAGACATCGAAAGTGTTAGTAGATCACGTGCAATTTTTGATATAATTGGATATTATCTTTCGTTACACCTTTACCATGACAAAGATTAAATTCCTATAATTATTTTGGTTGTGACACACTATGAACGTCTAAGCACATATACCTAGCTAACTCAGAGAGAATTTTAAAATTTTTACCACTAACATGTATCGCTCTAGATATTGATGAATTAGAACTAAATAAGGAAACACTTGTATTGGTGTCCAAATTATTTCATATATCATCTGAATTTGTTGAAATATTTCTTGAAAAAGATTGTTGGGAAGTATAACTGTTGTGACCTCCTTTCTCATCGTAATAGTTATACATTTCACATAACATAGATTCTATATGTACAGGTGATAATTCTATATTCATGAAACTTGAAATTCCCTTTATAGTAGTTTTTGTGCCAGTTAAATTAAGTCGAGGGTCCATTACCGAAACTAATAAAAATAAAGAGGGTAATATATGCACATGTGATAATTCCACAATCATGAATTTGAAATCCCCTTTAAAATAGCTTTTGTGTCAATTAAATTATGTCGATGGTCCATCACCGAAGCTAAAGGAAATAAAGAGAGCAACTCTTCCCAATATTTACGAAATTTTAACTACATAGAATAAACTACATCAACAAAAAGTTGACAAACTTCTATATTTATGAAATGTTTGTGAAATGTAGAAAAAGTGTTGTGAAAAAGAGAAGACGTAGGATAATAAACACCGCTACATTTCTTTGTGGCATCAAAAAAAGGTTTTAAGAATTTTTTCACACAAAATGTAAGAGACCATTCCAAATATTCCAAATTATGTTCGGGTCCATATGTATGTCTACCATTATAATATAATGAAATAACTTTATCATAATTTTCACACGGCTATAAAATAAGATATGTAGAGTTCCATCTATTTGTTACATCATTGGCAAATGATTTTTCTTGTAAGCCATATTCTAGACATAAACTGTTAAATGCTTACTTTCTTACTAGTGACACAGTAATAAAATTTATTGCTTGTCTAATTTTGTCTAAATACAATCTTATATTTTCTAATTCATCTTTACAATCAAATTGATAATGTGGCATACACAATATTGATGAAAAAATAAACTTCCAAATGCAGGGTTAAGACCATTAATAAAATTTTCGATAACAACTTTGTTCACACTAAAATTATCAAAAGTAAAAATTCAAACCATTTCTTGTATACTATATTCTTTTATAATATCTTTTAACACCATGTATATGTTAGTGGCATTATGAAGATATTCTACATATCTGAATGCAATAGTCCTTTTATGTAGAAGCTATAGATGATCAATGTAATGAGCTGTAGTGGCAAGATAACTTTTTTTATTACATCGATCCACAAATCAGAGGCAAACGATATAATATTATTAAAAGTTTTTAGACTTTCAATAGCAGGTTGTTTTCTTTTGTTATACAATTTTATAGTAGCTGAACGAAGAGTGTTTCTATAATAAGAAGTATACCTGAATTCGAGATAATTCTGGATGAGTCGGGTAAAGTGTACTGAGTCTATCATCGTAAGAGACATCTCTGCAGCAGCCACGTATGTAGCAATTCCTTCACGAAATCTTTNTGAATTCGAGATAATTCTGGATGAGTCGGGTAAAGTGTACTGAGTCTATCATCGTAAGAGACATCTCTGCAGCAGCCACGTATGTAGCAATTCCTTCACGAAATCTTTCCTGTGAAAAGACTAGTTCGGTCTGTTTCAAGTCAAGACCAACTGGTTTTGCTTCGCAACTCCTTAATATGTGCCTATTCAAATGCGTTGTGCTTGAACCTAGGTTCCAACTAAGTTCTTTGCTACAGTCATTACATCATGCTTTCAAAATATCAACTCCATTTTGAACACTAACGTTTTTACTTGTCATGTGTTGCCAACAATCTGAGGATTCTTTTAGCCTCGAGTACTTCTTCCTTTTTGATATCTTTCAAATCAATTGGAAAATTTTAAGAAGTATCATAGCCAGATGGAATACTCAAAATACCCTTAAATTGAATAATCTCATCACTAGTAAAATCCATCTATAACTATTATAGTAAAAGATTCTAAATATTAGAGTAAAAGAAACTATTAGAGGAAATTGGAGACTGAAGTTGAAACTAGAATACTGCAAGTTTAAACTGATTGAAGTAAATTGTTATGAAACTCAAAATTTTATCGCATATTTATAGCAAAAAAAATATATCCATTTCAAACAAATTTGAATTTCAAATTCAAATTTCAAAATATGATTTGCACAACACAAGTTACACGTAGCTGCAATGGCAAACAGTTGTAAAGTTTTTATTATTTTTTTTCAAACTTCTTTTAAGTTTTGTAGGTTATTATTTATTTTTTTAAGGCTCAACTCGGGTTCGAGCTGACGCCTCAAAATGGGGCTTGGCCTGAGCCTCACCTCGATTCTACCAAGCAACAAGCCAGTCCGGCTCAAGCTTTTCCCGGGCCGAGCCACAGGCTGTTCGAGCTGACGAGTCACATTGACACCCCTAGAGAAAAGTGTATATTTATATATAGCCCAGTTCTCCTACCCATGGTGGGCAGGAGTTAATCTTCCCAACACTGACACAGCAACATCAAGCTAACAGTTGGTTTGTTTTTTTGTTTTTTATTTACTTTGCAACCTACTGGTTTGGGTTTTCAAAAAAACCCCACTTTACTTTAAAGGTTCATGATACAAGATTTATCATAATCCTAACACAAGATTCATGAAAAGGTAATTAAATTGAATATAAAATGATCCTTACGGAGTTTTTAGCTGTAAAATTGAACTAATGAATTCCTATTAATTCCTGTCAGTTAAGTTTTATTCTTGTGGAAGGTGTTGATGTCAAAAAATGGCTATGTCAATTGTTGTCAACTTAATTGATAATTTTTAAGAATTAAATTGCTGAAATAGTAAAAGATAAGAATTTTGTATTGATTCGAGTAATTTGAAAGTGTGTAAAGAGAGTACCTTGAGTATGATCAATGGGAGACCATTGCATTCCTTTCTAAAGGCCCAAAATGAGCAAGTTGGCCTCCTACCATCAAATCAACTACAATGATGATCTTAATATGCATGCTGCCAACCTGAATCTAATTGGCATTTGAGGTTAGCTTTTGCGTGTCATGATGATATCAAGTAGTGGGTCATCATTGCAACATGAGATTTGTCAAAGTTTTGGTGCATCATTAGGATTGTCGCATGTCATCGCAAGAATGGCCCTAAGAAAGGTAGCGATGTCAGCCATGGATGTGCGGAATTAGAGGGTAATGACGGTGTTTCCAAGGTGACGGTGGTTTATTCTGACCTCAAACTCTTTCAACCGAGTTGACTTAGAGACCTTGTAATTAATCCATTATGAGATGCAACAGTTAGTTACCCAGTTTAAGATTAACATAATCTGGATTTTTGTCTTTAATAATTTCGGAGGTCAACCGAAGGATCACTTAAGTTATATTATTGTCAATGTCAAGATATTATTCTTTTTCAATCACATCTATTTTCCTAATGTGTTTGATCTTGTTTTATGGCTGGCATGTGCGAGTTGCAAAATATAAAGTAAAAGAGACTGGGAATTCTAATAAAAGTGCACGATAAGAAAAATTCTATTTGGAATGATTTTGGAAATCCTATTCGAATTCTATTTGGCAAATTCGAGTTGAAGTTCTATTCTGAAGCCCAATTGGGAGTTGGAATCTTTATTGGACTTAAAAAGATCAAGATATGGACAAGATAATTTTCGGCATTTTTTGGTAGCCTACCGCTAGTCTACCACTCGAGCAACACCATCGCAACTATGTCTCGAGAGCGATGCTCACTTGGAGCCTGCCTATTGCTCAAGCAGCGTTAACCCCACTTGCCCAGAGCTCGATTGGCGGTGTTATTAGGCCATACATGTTTCCCGTTTTAAGCATTCTTTTCCATCTATAACTCTACTATTAGGGTTTGAATGTCCCCTATTTGTTCCCTATATATATTTAGCTCTTCATTATGATTTAGATCAAGTTAGAAAAATCGTAAACATAAAATTTTTGTATTATTTTTTCATATTATAATAAAATCACCATTTTCTGCAAATTACATTGTTATGTTTTGTGATCTTCATTTCATTATGGGCCAATAATCTTGGGTTTTCTTCAACAATTGGTATTAGAGAAATTCAACATCATCTTTGTTTTCAAGAAATCGGTATTAGAGCTATAGATTTGGAAATTCTTGGGACATCGAGGTTTCGATCAATTTAAGAGTTCATCTTGATCTTTCATGATGGCAATTATGAAGTATTGCAATACAAGATTCTCTTTATGATAGGTAAAGATGTGAGCAATACTCGCTCAGATGGATTTCAACGACACGTTATTGGGATTTGACAAGATGCCCACAATTTGGACTCCGGAGGATAAACAACGGAGAGATCGAAAGGCCTATCTGAAATACATCTTTATATTTCAAATAATATTCTTTAAGCCATTTTGAAGGAGAAGTCAACCTCTACATTATGGTTAAAATTGGAGCACTTATGCATGACGAAAAGTTTTACTAGCAAATTGCATCTGAAATAACGTCTACATTCTCATTGTATGACAAAATGTACATCTCTTGAGGATCACTTAGCTGCTTTGAAGAAAATTATCGTTGATTTGGAGACATTATAGGTCAATTATGATGAAGAAGATTTGAGATTGATTTAACTGTGTTTATTGCCCGCTTCATAGTGTCTTTTAGAGACATGATTTAGAGACACGATTGTATACAGTCGTGATACTCTCACTATCAAAGTAGTCTATGATATTTTGTATTTAAAGGAGAATATGAAGCATCATGTTGTATCTGAGGTTCATGAAGACGGCCTTATTATTGATCGTGGTCGTCCAAGGGCAGGTTAGAATCTAACTTCAAATTTTGTAATTACTGCAAGAAAAAATGACACTTGATAAACGATTATAATAAATTACAGAATAAAGCAAAATTGACTGCAAATAAACAAATAGAAACTTCATGGGAAGCAAGTATTTCAGAGAGTTCTAACAGTGCTGGAGAGCTTTTACTTATGTCTGACTACAACTCCAAACCTGATGAGGCTTGGATTGTTGATGCAGGCTGCACTTTTCATATGACTCATAATTGAGATTTGTTTTCAACATATGAAAAAGTTTCAAAATTTTTTGTGATGAGCGGTAATGATACACCCTGTCGGATAGCTGGTATTGGTCGGATGAGAATAAATATATTTGATGGGATGCAATGAAATACGTTCCAAATCTGAAGAGAAATTTTATCTCCTTAAGTACTCTGAATTCAAAAGGGTATAGGTGCATTGTTGAAGGTGGAGTTTTGAATGCTAGTAAAGGAGCCTGTGTTTTGTTAAATGGACGTAGAAAATCTCATTTATACATCTTGTACTGTTATATAGAATTTTTGAGTAATCAACATATTTTAAGAACTCAGATGGATTTGGAGTTGGATTATGTACCATTGGAGTCTTCTTTGAATAACACAACTTAGTTGAATTTAGAAGTTATGGGTAAATCTGTCTTTCACCATTATCGGCGGTGTCATTGTATTCAGTTGCTAGTAACAGCCCATTTATGGCTATAAGACTCTACATAGGTACAATTCTGTTAATTTAGTTGATGGTTTGAATGTGTTTAAGTGTATTGATTCTATTCACGATCCTTCTTCTGATGCATTCAGTTGTGATTCCATTACAATGCTTCTTTTAGCCTTGTTTGGTGAACATAAGATCACTTCTGCCCTTAAATGAGGTGGCGAGGTGTAAAATATATCCAATTGAATATTTTGATGGAAAATTTCGTTTGTATTTTTTATTGAAGAGTTGAAATTCATTCCTTTCAGTGGAATTTGTCTCCAAATGGAGATTTCTAAATGAAAATTTTGATGGAAAATTTCATTTGTATTTTTTATTGAAGAGTTGAAATTCATTCATCGCAGTTAAATTTGTCTCCAGGTGGAAAATCTTTGAAATTTGTTCATTGCAGTGGAATTTGTTTTAAGGTAGAGTTTGTTAGAATTTGGGTGTGACCCAAATTCTTTGTTAAAGATAATTAAGAATTCTAATTAAAGTGCATGTCAAGAGGAATTCTATTTGGATTGTTTTTGGGAATCCTATTCAAAATCTATTTGGCAAATTCTAGTTGAAGTTCTATTTGGAAGCCCAATTGGGTGTTGAAATTTGTGTTGGACTTGAAGAGATAAATATATGAATCAAGGAAAAAATTTTGGCGCTTTTATGCTAGTCTACCCCCACGAGCAATGTCGTTCTAATTCTATCCTAAGAGCTGATGCTCGAATGGCAGTGTTATCTGGCCAGACTTGTTTTGCGTTTTGATACATTTTGAGCATTTATTTCCATCTATAACTCTATTATTAGGGTTTGGACGTCATCTATTTGTTTCCTATATATAATTGACTTTTCATTATGATTTAGAACAAATTAGAAATATTGTAAATACAAAATCTTTGTATTCTTTCTCTATACTATAGTAAAATCTCTATTCTCTGCAAATTATATTGTTCTTATGTTTTGTGATCTCTATTTCATAGTGCCTATAATCTCGTGTTTTCTTCATCAGAGCAATCCAATATCATCTTCGTTTTCAACAAGAGAGAAAATTGGCTGATAATTCTTGTACAATCTCAAATTGGACAAGTGTCTTTTATGTCCTAGCATGTATGAAATAGGTGGTATTCACATACTATTCATGTGGGCACAACGAACTAATATCGGTTTTTGGAGGCAGATTATACCATTTAAGGGTCAATCACAGTGATAGTGGCATCCTATATACCCTTAGAGGTGGGTGGCTTTTTTCTGTTAAATGCTTATTGCAACCACTATATTTTCAAATAAAAACAGTTTTCGAGGTAGTGAAATCGGCTTTCAGTGTGATCGCCAAATTGAAAAAAAGATGAATTACCTTTTCAACAACAATAAAATGAAAAACATAGCCTCGATATGCAGATTAGTTTCATCAGCATTCACATAAATATTTTGCCCTAGTTTAGCCCCCATTTTAATGAGATTTTGGAAATATTGTATTTTGAAATAGTAATTTTTGAGAGAATGTACGGTTAAAAAAGAAGAAAAATATTTTGATTTATGTATAATTTTATTTTATTGGAGAAATGTTTGGTTGAATAATGAGGCCAAACAAGGGCTATGTTAATATAGGAAAACGACGCTTGTAGCAGACAAAGTCATCTACTTTTGTAAACATTAAGTTTGAGTACAACAGTAATGCACAGTATGTCAATGGATAAAATCACACGTCTAATAAGGGATAAAATTCCACAACTATTAAAGATGAAAACATAGACCAATTTATTAGAGTTTGAACTATTCCTCTTAATAGGTTGACTTTTATGATGGAACCTCAATTTTTAATATGGTATCAGAGCCCATTAAACTTTAACGTGTAAGTCGATCCGATTAAGACTCTAAAATAATGAGCGCACGTATTTTAAGATTAGTTTGCTCAAACGAGCCACCATTTTGCGGATGCATGTTAAGGGATAAAATCTTATATCTAATAAAGATGAAAACATAGACCAATTTATAAATATTTGTATTATTTTTCTTAATAAGGTTGACTTTTAAGATGGAACCTCAATTCTTAACATAGTACACAATTTTTAATCAACAAATAAGTAAAAAAAAACACTTGTCTAAATTCATCAACAGTGAGAGGTTCTAAAACTTTTCATAATTCTTTGAACATCTCAAGTCAAAGGTTGTTCTCTGAGTAGTATCCAAGTTCTTCAAAAGACGCTGAGTCAAAACCAACTGTCAAATTGGAACATTCTTGAGTGAAGTCTATGATTCTATAGGAGTGCTCGAAACTCTCTCAATTTCAAGCCTAAGATACAAAAATTAATTCAGGAAAAGTGAATTGCCACCTTCAAATTGCCAAATTGAAAAACATTTAAAGAAAATGATTTTCTTGTTATGCAAAAAATTTTAGTTGGATATTCTAGAAAAATAAATAATAAGAATGCAAAAAAGAAGTAACAATAATAAAAAACTAAAACCCATAAATAAAAATTATCAAGACATCAAATTGAAGAGAAATTGGACCGAATCAATTACAAAGAATCCTCAAATTGTGTTAGATCTAATGGTGTAATTGGCATGTTTGTAAACAAAAAGGTCTTAATTGAACACTTGTAAAAATTCAAGGACTTGGATGTAATTTTGTATAGATGAATTAGGTTACGGTTAGAGGTTGAAAACAAGGAAAACGCGGCACTGGAATTTCGCTAGCTACTCGCCTTACTCATGCTCAAGTGCAAGAAACAGAAGAGTCGTCGCCCACCTTTCGCCTCGTTGTGGCTCGAGCGACAGCACCCTAGCTCGAGCGAAAGGATCCCTCGCTCGAGCGATGTATTTATGCAGCCAGATCTAATTCATGATTTTGAAAAGTTTTACAGAGTTTTACACGGTCCATAACGCCTAAGCGTCCGTAAATATAAATACAAATGTCTGGGATGAATTTTACAAGGTTATTTCTCTGTGCTTTCATTGCATAACACATCCACATCATATTATGAGAGATCCAAGAGCATAATTTTTTGGTAAAAACAAACATATTATTCTTGTGATCCAGCAACCTGGTTTTGGAAAACATCAGAGGTTCTAATCCAAAATACCTGACTTCCTTAACACTTTTAGGAAGGAATTCAAGCTCATGAAAAAGAACAATAATAGGTGATTCTTGGGTATCCACTTGGAAAAGATGTGTACGGAAGATCGTGAGACTGAGACAGCATATCTTGGTAGAACATAGTGAGTCTGTAAGTACAACAGATCTTGGAAGCTGTAGAAGGTAGATCAGGAGGTCTAGTGGGGGTTGGCTGAACAGTATGTACGGTAGCAGATCGTTAGCTGGAATGAGCAGCAGATCTTGGAGTTGCAAGGTTTACAACTAGTTTGAAATTGAATTGTAACCCACATTGTCTATAGTGGAGGTAAAGGGGGGGGGGGGGGGGGGGTGTAATCCATATTGTCTATAGTGGAGGTAACTGGCTTGGTCCCGGAGTTTTTACCCAATTGGGTTTCTCCGTCATCAAACTTTGTATTATTTATTGCTTTCCAAATATTACAACTATGGTAATTCAACATAGGGAAATTAGATTGTATACTTAACCATCTAGAACTGATTAAAAGTGTCTTGTTACTTTAATTAGCGTAATTTCGCACTTAATGTCGAACTAACTTATAATCTAGATCAATCTAATGGCATCTAGCGAACTTTCAATTCGTATCAGAGCTTAAATTCGAATCCTGACCTTAAACTTCTAGATGAGTATATCTTTATCTGGACCTCCATATTTTGATGGCAATAATTATGCTTATTGGAAGATTAGAATGAGAGCTTTCCTAAAATCAGCGAATTTATTTAATTGTGGTTAATGGTTGGACTGTCCCTAGTTCTAAAGTTAATAATGAAGTTATCCTACTCCCGTCGCTAATTGGACTAGAGTCAATAGTAAATCCTTTCATGCCTTATTTATGGCAGTATCCCCGAAAGAGTTTAGGAGAGTATCTGTATGTTATGTAGCCAAAGAGGTTTGGATTATTCTACAGACCACACATGAGGGAACTCAAACTGTTAAGAACTCGGAATTGTAAATGTTGACCACTAGGTTTGAAAAGATTAGAATGAAAGAGATTAGAATGAAACTTTTGATAAGTTTTATGTGAGCTTAAACGACGTAGTGAATTCTAGTTTCAACCTAGGTAAGAGAATCCTGGAGCCTAGAATTGTAAGAAAAATTCTTAGATCTTTACCTGAAAGTTTACACCTAAAGTCATGGCTATAGAGGAGAGCAAGGACTTAGATTTAATTAAAATTGAGGAGTTGGTTGGATCGCTCCAGACTTATGAGCAGACATTTGATAAACCCACAAACGATAAGTCATTGGCTTTAAAAACTATGAGGAATAGTCATAAAGAGTCCTTGGATTTAGATTCTCCCAATGAAGAGAAATTAGCATACTTTGCTAAAAAGTTTCGAAAAATATTTAGGAATAAACAAGAACCTCAAGAAAAGCATAAAAGTGGGCTTATCGAGTCTATGAAGAGTTCTAAAACTGTAAGATGTCATAATTGTCGAGGTTTTGGCCACATTAGGAGTGAGTGCTCTAGAAGTAGGAAAAATCCGGATAAGGCTATGAATACTATTCTCAATGATGACGAGTCTAACTCAAACAATAAGAGTGAGAAATCAACTCGTGAGAAAAATGGAAAATATATTACCTTTACTACGAGAATTAAGAATGGGTCTGATGAGGGGAGTGAGAACGCTGAGAGCATAAGTAGTAGCGAGAATTAAGAATGGGTCTTAAGATTCTTACTATCAACAAATCCTTGAGCGTGAAGAATAAAGAACTTAAATTGAAAAATGAGAAGTTAGTAGTGCACATTAAGGAATCTACCTTGATCCTGAGTGAAGTGAAATCCATGAATGAAACTTTAGAGACTCAAGTTAAGAACCTCACCAGTGAGCTTGAGAAATCCTCTAGGAAAGTCAGCGAGTTGACCACTGAAAAGATACCTTAGAAATCCAGGTTAAGAATCTTTTGAGTGCTCTAGAATATTCTAAGTCTTAACTGCTTGCCTTGTTTGGTGGTTCTGAAAAGTTAGATAACATTTTAGGAATGGGCAAGCCGGCTGTGAATAAGGGAGGTCTAGGTTTTAAGGAAAACGGTGCTAGTACTTCTAAGACCACGCTTGTCCCTGCCACTAACCGACCCAAACATGTGTCTAACCCCAATCTTAAGGATAAGTGATTTCTTAGATAGAGGCCTACTAGACAGCGTAGGACCTGTCGACCTAGGAATAGACGTCAGCGTCCACATAACATTTGTCGTAGGTTTGTCCCGACCTGCTTTCTTTGTGGTGAGTTAGGACATATACGTCCTAGATGTCATCAATTCCTAAATGGACAAAGAATCAAGAGCTTTAATAGGAATAGAAATCAGGAGTTTGTTAGTCAGATTGGATTCCTTACTAATCAAGTGAGTCGTTAACCAAGTTGGTGATACAATTGAAAAATTGAAAAACAAAAACAAAATGTGAATGACTTTATTACAGCATAATATATGACATTCTTAAACTTGCATGTTGTGATCATATATGGACATAATTGATAAGTTGTAGCATAGTTTCCATTACTTGCTTGGGTCGATATTGAGTAATTAGTATAGGTGTCTTCATATACCATCTTCACTATACACACTATGATATTGAAGATGGGACTTAACCGCATGTGTGAGATTTGGGATAGCAGTCACCTATTGGTAAGTTGACTTTGAACATGAATTGACCACTTTTAGTAGACCTTAGCCTAACTATATCCCCT
>CAIGRP010004973.1:0-23028 GCA_903798385.1 Fraxinus cuspidata
GTTCACAAGTCCAAAATCATATTTTTAAATCGTTCAATTTTACTGAAAGTAAATTTTTCTTGATTTTGCATTCACAACAAGGATGCTATTAAGAAGGGTCGATGCTATAATTCTAATAATATATTGGGTCAAACTTTACAATAATGTCATATTTGATGTAATATCTATAAATTAATAGTATTAGAACCATATAAATCTATTAATTAAAAGAGTTACTAATAAATTGAGAGATTAGTAATTTATTAATTTATAGAGTGTTTTTACAAAATATATTTTATCAACTAAAAATTTATTGTACTTGACCTCAAGATGAATTAATCCACCAAATATACACAAATTAACCAGAAAAATAAATCCATTGTACTTATGTATTTAATTAAATAACGTTCATTGTAATTGCATTAATTTAATCAAATGTATTCAACGAATTAGACTAAAAATAATCATTAAATGAGCAAACACAAAATCTTATTATATTTCATAGTTACAATAGCTTTCAATCTAAAAATTGTTAAAAAATCAACCATCGATAAATGAGATGTGCAAAATATTATAAGAGTGTAGTAAAGAGCCTCCCACGTGTGAGGTTTTTCATAAGGGATCATGCTGCATGTACATAAAATTTGATACAATAGTTTACATCAATGTGAGTTGTCAGATTTTGACACATTGATCTTGACAACACATTTTCCAATCAACTGTCAAATTTTTGACACATAGGGAGGTGTCAATCAAGGTATATACTTTGTATGTACAAATAATTTAATTATTTTAAAAGAATAATGATATCTAACAGCAGTTTATGGGCAGCATGTTATATGTTCAATTAAATGTGGAATTATATTATTCATTTAATTGAATTTGTAATTTAATGTTTCTAAAGATGCCACATGTTAATACTTTAAATGCTAAAAAGCATTACTCTTTTCAAAATGGCCTAATCAAGCCTTTGAAAACTTTTTGAGGCCTCACTCACTCCAGATTTGTTTTTAAGGACCCTTTTTAGGTTAAATTGTTTAAATTACCCTTTTCTATATTGTTGCTATTTCTTAAATGCCCTTAAACATAAAATGAACATAATACCCTTTTTTTAAAAAAAAACTTTGAAGGGAAAGTGATAAATGGAAAACGATCACATAAAAAGACAACAATCGTTTAAAATGATCAGATTTAATTTTCATTTCACAAAGGCTCTGGCCACGATTTGCAAAGTCGTGACCAATCTACGACAAACGAAAAATCCATCTCAATAATGGTTAGGAGCCTTTTTGAAAAGAAAAACGACTTCGGTCTTTTTATGGAAAAAAAAATAGCTGCGCTGTTTTCGATTTCTCACTTTCAAGTTTGATTGACATTTTGTCTTTCATTATGTATGATGGCTTAACTTATTCAAAATTAATTGTAAGTCATGCACTAAGAAATTGAATATTGTACATTTGATCAATGTGTAGTGGAGTATGATGAATTATATATAACAAAATTCGTCTTTCTGAAATCAAACACGATCTAAAAGGTTAGAAGTTTGATTGGTATTTCGTCTTTCATTATACACGATGTTTTAACTTATTGAAATCAATTATAAGTCTATACTTAAAAATCGAATATGATATACTCGAATAGTGTATGGTGAAGCAAGATGAATTGTGTAACTTATTAACGTTTTGTAATTTTTTGATTTGTAACTTAATTAACCCATACATCACCGCTAGGTCCACCACCCACCACCACTGATCTCATCTCCGTCTTCATCGTCGTCACCACGATCAATCGTTGCATATTATAAGCAATCCAAAACTCGAGTATAAGCAATCCTCATTGACCACAAACACTACCGCCTTTGAAATGGAAAATTGACTCTCTCTCTCTCTCTCTCTCTCTCTCTCTCTCTGAGAGTGAAGGAGAAGATAGATTTATGGATTTCGAGTTTTTTGGTGGTAGTGTTGAAGATCGACGGTGATGAGGAAATGCTGACGTTTAGGGTTTTAAGATTCCAATGATTTGAAAATGGTAAAATTGGATTGTGCATTGGTGATAGAGAGATCGGGGAAAGAGGAAATGTTGGGTTAGTGAATTTTTGAGATATTTGATTAAAAATACATTTTTTTACACTTAATTTGTGAAATGCATTTTGAAATACCTGATTTTTAAATTTTGTAAATACATGAATGGGCCTGATTTCCTCCAGATTAAAATCACGTTGTAAAGAGTATTACTCAGGATACTTCTGATTTGACCCAAAAGTATGCACATGGCGTAATGGGTAACCAAGATAGTGGGCTTATGTCAATAAGCCCAGTCTCGGTCATGAAAAGGCCCATGACAACTTAGACCCAATAGTTGAAAAGGCCCATGAAGGAAGCCCATAACCATTTAATGTCATGTCAAATAATGATCCGAATAAACTACTCCCTAGATAGATTTTATCTGCGCGATTAATCCGCCCAGATTAATTAGCTTACAGAAGGAATTTACCCGCATTAAGGGAATCGAGATTAGCATATAATGGAAGAATTCAATAACTCAATCAATGACGGAGTAAATCACGTCTATCTTATATAAAGAGGAAAAAGTAGAAAGAAAAGTAAGTTAAAACCCATTTCGGCTTGTCATTTTACAGCGCATTTGTTTATCAGCCCGTTTCATTAAGCCCCCGTTCGGTTCTCATTTTCATGAGATTTTTCATCTCATCTCGTGGTAGCAAAAATATTTAGAAATTAAAAGGTATATCAAATTGTCAGAATTGAATACATTTGACATAGGCCTTACTCAAACATCCTCAAAAAAATACTTCATCCGTCTCATTTATATAGACTTGATTTGTTTTTCACACGAATTAAGAAATCTTATTTAATGTTATTGAAAAAACAATTTTTGCCAAAAAATGTCATAATTTACCCTCATTTAATTATCAATAACTAGTAGTAAATTATTATTAGAAATAGTAAAAAAAGAATGATATATTAGTAAATGAGCAAAACAAAATATTTCTTAATAAAGAAACAAGACTATATAATTGAAACAAAAAAAAAGAAAAGTGAGTATGTATCAATGTGATGGTGGAAGTATATGGCAAGGGCATAAATGGTAATCAATCTTTTTATATGTGGAATGTCCGTACACAAGTCAATGGGAAGCGCTGTTGAGGTATTAAATGTCCACTAAATTCAAAGAAGTGATCTACTCAAATAGGGAAACACAGACAAGGAAAAAAATAGACAGACATGGCGATCTGTGATTCGCCTATTTTTTTTTTTTTTTAAGTTCCACCTCTGAATGAATTGCTGCCAAGTGTATCTGTTTGCAAATTTATGTCAATTTTCTTTGTTTGTCTAGCATTGTTCTAATTCAAACATAGGGGGCCCACAAAAGTTGATAATGAGAATTTAATGGAGGCCAAATGGGCGGTAATTTTTTATTTCTCCTGGACAAGCATGTTACCATACTGAAGAAGCTTCTCTAGGGTCATCTTCGCCTGCTCGAATTTTGGATGTCCTTCCCCCGAGTTAACAAGCTTCTTGCCAATGTTGTCGACTCCGACTCCACCAATCCACTTCCTTACTTCGTCATCGTACACTCTGCCCTCAAAGCACCAAAGAAATCTGCGCAAAATACCATGAAGATAATCAATATAATAATTAATGTGTTCATCATATACACTTGTTCGATTTGTGACAAAAATTTTATATGATTTAGAAGTTTGTTGCATGAAGAAAGCTTGTTTAATCTTGGTTTAGAATTCCAGTTTGATTAGGAATAAAATTTCATGGTGTTTTGAGAGTTTGATTGAATTAAGGATTTCTTCTTCATCTTGAACTCCACAATTTAGAGATTTGACTTTTATAAATACTCCACAAGGTATAGACACTTAATAAGTGTGAATGACAAGACTCAAGAGAGAATATAACAATTAAATCATTGTTGTATACATTAAAAACAAGTGAGAATTGTTTAGATTAAATTGAGATAATCAAATCTTGTAAGATAATTGTTTGTTTTTTGGTATAATAAATTCTCATCTTCCACAATTTACTTGATTGTTGTGTGATCTATTAAATTTCATATTGTTTATACTTTTTCGTCTTTAATTATTTGGCCGGTTCCTCAACAAGTGATATCAAAACGTTTTTGATATCGGGTTGGTTCATAACAACACTCATTTAGCTAGATGCGACTCAACCTTTTGGGTAAGTGAGATAACTGCCAAGGCCCTGCATTTAGGCAAAGCCTCTAAATTTTAGGAACTTCTATTCAAGTTTTCTATATTTTTTATTATTATTGTGACGGCCTGAAATTATTCAAGTCGTCTCTATATCTAGAATGGAACGAGGCCAGTTTTGCTATCATGGACGGGCGCTTACCAATGGATTGACCGAGGAAAGTGTCAACAAGTGTGACAACATCTTCACCCCAGGAACATCAGTACGGAAAATACCCTTGCAAACACCAATACAGTCCTCTCGGGTGGGAGCCCAGTAGAATTTCTCCATACGACCATCACGGATGAGAGGAGCGTACAATGTTGAGAAATCGTTAATTACCAATGACGATGATTGGGACATGGGGTTCTCCTCGTTGTACATACCAGGGAGTTGGACGTTGGTTGGGTTATCAGTAGTATTCAAGAGTGTGGCAGCGTTAACCATCTGGTTGCTGACGGTGTATTGGGTGGTTCTTCCAAGATGTCCAGCACCGGCATCAAGATCATTAATGAAGAGGCAGCACATTTTACCCTTCTTGCTTCACGGTACCTTTGCCTGATGAGCTTAGCGGGCTCTCCTGCATTCCCACTTTTCAATTCTCCGGCGCTCATCATGATCGGGCTGAAACAATGTCCCTACAGTTAAAAACTATGAACGGAATATAATTGACACGGAAACAATAATGGGTATATGAAAAATTAATAAACTCACTTGATTCCCATATCGGCAAACACAAGCTCACACTGAAATGATCTACCCTGACCTTTGCCTCCCCAAATACCCAAGATAAGAGGAACCTGCAGTAATTAACCATACAGTATTTAGTCCGATTTATCATCAATTTCATTAATTTGGATTTCCCCAATGTTAGATTGAAACAAGAAAATGACACCTTAATATTAGGCAAGGTCATGAACTTCTTGGAGATGTGGACAATAAGCTTGTCCATGAAGGCAGGAGCAATGTAATATCCACTCACGGTGTCGTCAAAGTTGTACCTGAAGAAGCACGACAAGTTTAAAATCAAAACTTGCCCTCATTTGTTCCAAAAAATAGTATTTAGACTAATTTCAATTGCCTCTCTCTCATATGATGTAATGTGGATTATGTGAGAAAATCTGAATTATTGATTTGGTTCATCTAAAAGGTTAAGTTGCTAGATAGTGAACGCATTTATTTGTTAAATTTAGTCTTCGACACGTCTCTTTACGTGTACACTAGATTCAGTATTTACAAATGATTAATTTTGTTTTTGAGAAATACGACTTTATTAATGAAGCAATTTTAACTGGAATGGGACATGTGGCTCTATCTTGGCCGTTGATTGTTAAATTTTAGATGGTTCTATTATTTGCTTATACCGTTTCACTTGGCACTTGAGTGTTTTCTCATTTTTGGAGTGCTGACTATTGGTTTTTAGAAAGAAAATCTCTCGACCGCTAGGGTTTCTTCTTCTATGTTTTTCATCTCTCAAATTCCTGATTTGAGACTTACGATATGTAGTATTTAGCTTTTGATTTGTGATATTCTAAGTGAATATTTGTAAGAATGTAAGGGTTCTTTTGAGTTACTATTTTCAAAGGGCTTAAAAAGATTCTTGGTGATGTAGATCAATTGTTGTGTTTTGAGATATAAGTGTTCCTGAACTATCTATGTGCATCAGTTAAACATTTGTAACTTTTCGTTGCCATTTTGGAATATTTAGTACAGCCGAATATAATCCAACTTATAGAATGCTTAACGGGGGGTTTAGGCGTTGGAAGTGGTAGTCGAACCTCCGGGGATTAGGCGAAACGAATCGCTTGTACTGAATCTTTTAATTTATGCACTTTTATTTTCTGTAAGATTATTTATTGTTGTTTCTCAACGTTAATATCATGTGAACCTGGTCCTACAAAGAGCTTATCACTAATTTATGGTTCCGGTATCTCAATTTTGACGTTTTATATTGATGTGTATTACTAGATCGGCTCTAGTAAAGTTTAATGCTATAAATAATTTTCAGCTATGACACACGATATTCATGATCTCATTTACGTTCCAATACTCATATCGTGTGATCTCAAAATTCACCACTCGATAATTGTAATACAAATATGTATATTAGATTGTCGAAATTGAAAAAAAAAAGATTTAAATCCATTTTTTTTTATAATTTTTGTAGTGACCTATGTTTATTGACTCAGGGAGAGACCTTACTAGATTCTACTAGAACTCTGAGATTCTCTTGATTCTAATTACATTAGATTATCTAGTTTCACGTGAATTGGATATAATTTAAGACTACGATTCCGATAACAATCTATTATTCAACCCATCATGGACGCATAGTCACATGCGGTCTTAAATCCAACACAAAAACCTACTATTGACATTTGCCTATTCCCTGTCCACCAAGCTATGAAGTTCAGGAAAGAAGAAAAAAATACTAGGGTTTTTCGAGCATTAAATTATCACATATGGCTAAGAAACCTTCATCCTTATGTTTCTGGTTAGCAAATAACAGCACGTGACTCAAGGATTTTACATTGGCAAATCTGCATGACACGACATTTGTGTTTACTTGCCAACAAAATTTTGTAATTCTTTCTATATTTATTTATATGATGATATCTCCAAACACTTTCAAAAATTTACAGGCTTATGTGTAACAGACAAAACGACTCTTTCGAGTTGATTATACCTAATTCTTTGATTTTATGGGTTCATAGGTTTTGAATAAATTACCGTTAGAAATTGAGATCAATTGCTTGATGTATCCACGAGATCTTTGTTCAGATAGTACACAAAGATTTACGTAGTTCATGATCAGAGATAAAGCTTGGGTCATAAAAGAAATTCTACCATGGGAAAAAAATTGTACAATCAAAAATAATTTTTCTCATAAAAAAAAAAAAATCCACTTAGTACGTAGAAGGCAAGACTACAAAGAATCTTCCGAGTCATCATAAAATAATCCTTTATATAGGAAGACAAAACGAGGGATTTAGGTTTTTTCCAATCTCATTACAAGCAGGAAACTAAAACTCTTATTCTATGTGGGATAGACATACAATTCAATCTAATTGGACACTTCCAAGTCGAAATCCAATCCATCTCTGCCTTGATTTCGCATTGTTCGAAGTCTTCAAATAGGATTTCTTTTATGTCTCCTCTAAATCAAATAATGTACCTCCGCCATAGTCTCGCCTCATCAAGTCTCTAGGTCACTCTGTTTGAGAAAAAATAAATAAAAATTGATGAATTCTATTATAGCCACAATTCTCAAGGCAATGAATTACCATACTCCACTATAAAAAGTATACACCTCGTCTCTCCTACACCTTAAAACTTGATGTTTATTGTTCTTATATTTTTTGAAGGTACCTTGACCGGCGCATTATTAATAATCATTTGCCATTTATCTTGGAACAGTGGTCTTGATGCTTAAAGGGTCCTAGATGTAAGTTTTGGCAGGAAGGTAGCAAAGAATTTGTTGACAGCAACATGTGCAGAGTTTTTTTATAAAGGTTTGTTAATAATTTTTCCATGTTATTCTTCCTTCGAATACAGAAAATAGAATGTGTTCACGCGCTTGAAATTAATGCTAGACAAATTGATTATAAGATGGACATGATCTTCACAAACATAGCAACACGAAATCTTTGTAATTAGGACTTGGGCTTCTAAAAATCCTAATTAGTTTCATATCCTTTGCTTTTTTCCAAATTGCAAGATTATTATTTGTTATGCTTCGCCACATAAGCTCCCACGTGGCTCAGTCGACCCATCAAAGTCTTTTCCAATTCATGTGGCATTCCACGTGAAATAAGACCTACCAGAGTCCATTTAAATTTGATCCACGGAAGCTCACTCTTACCGAATCGATTCACAAGGCTGATCCTACAGAAGTTCCTCTACTAAAGACAAATCTGAGGTCCAAACGAAACTTTTTCGTCGAAGTGGCGAGGTTCAACGAAGTAGAATTGAAGGCTCAACTAAGGCTGGTGACGATCTACGTTTGAAGATCTTGAATTTTTGAAATCTTTTTAGAATGATTAATTGAACTTTTGTAACGAGTAGAAAGGTCAATCTTGTCAGCATATGTTAAAGGGTGTCGCCTCCTTTTTGGGGACATTTATTACGCTATAGGCTAGTGGAGTCAAAATTAATTCATAGGATAAGATGCCGCGATTAGGAAGATGATGCCACATGTCTCCCCATTCCATAGACACCATTTTACATATAACACTATAAATATCCCTCATTTATGTCATTTTGTGGGTAATGCAAATATATCAACTACAAGCCATATATTCTCCTCCTTTTTATCAATCTTTGGTTTTTAACATTTGGGGTGTGTTATTGATCTTGAATTTGGCTCTAAGTCGATCGTTTATTATCGTGTAATTTATCTCATATATTTTGCTGGAGTCCGAACATATTTGTCTCGTATTATAAAGTTTCTCTCACATACAAATTCGAGATATTATCGATTGACAATCAGTCCACGCGTATTGGAATTAGTTTGAAAGAACGAAAGTGAGCCCGATATTTATTGTCCACATCAACGGTGTGAAAAACGAGATTAACACCATTAATTTTATAAGATACTCCTCACGGGATATAATTTCAAAGATGGATTGAACTTTCGATTAAGAGAGTTTCTTTATGTTTCGTGTAGGAAACAAATAGTGATTTTAGTGAATGTCATGCATAGAAATTGGTTCCAGCACCATCTAGCATGAGTTCTCACTTGGATAATATTCTTAATAACAAGGACGTTAAACTGTCATCAATGTTAAGTTAGATCCGATCTCCTGGACTTTGCATCCACTTTTTCATCTCTCGTCATCAATTTAGTTGACCTCTTCCCAATTAATTTCAAGTGACTTTATTGAGATGTGAAGAAAATTTTTCGAAGGCTTCTAATTTTGTTAAAATCCCACATCCTAATTTTCTGTTGTTCATCTAGTGGGACCAACTATGCTACTATTAAGGAATAAATATTAGAAAAGCTAAATATCGAAATATAAACTAATATATAAGAGGGCTACTCCTTTTAACAATATTGATATTTTAAAATAGAATATGAAGTCTTAATATGAGATTTGATTAAATCAAATGAATAATTCGATTTGATTAAAATTCAAATAAGCATATGAATTCCAAGATTGACTTGTTCAAACAAGAAACCATCTTGCGAGACTATATTAAGATTCAATCTTGTTAGATTTTTAGTGTTGGCAATTCCGCAGACAAAATGATTAATTGGTAACGTGTTGTAAAAGTCAATGACTTAGGGTGCAATTTGTATAGATTAGATTATGAGGTCTAGGGTTCGAGCATAAAAAGAGAAGAAACACGGCATCATATTTTCGTTAGCTTCTCCCCCAATTGGTGCTCGAGCGACAAAAACAGAATGTATGTCGCCCGCCTGTCGTCGAGCTCTCGCTCAAGCGACAGATCGATCCAGAAAACCATATTTTGTTGTTTTAAAGTATTTTTTATGGTTTATTCAACCTAATTACTCTCCTATAAATACCAAAGCATATGCACAAAAATTAGTGTGGTTGTTCATTGTGTCTCTTTGCTATAATCTATTTTCTCTTAATTTTATACAACCACAAAATTGAGGAAAACATCAAATCCATTGAATCCATAACACATAACAAATAATTTTTTTTTAAAAAGAGAGTCAAATAGGGACTTATTTGATAACCAATTTTGATTAGTTCGATTTGTGCATTTTATTATTCACTCTCTAGATAAAATAAAAAGGACAAAAAACATAGAATGTGAAATTGAAGTTGAGATTCAAAACTACCAAAGCTGAATGGTTATCTTACAAAACTAATAGACTGAACATCAACCGCCACTCAATGGTGAAGTTGGAACATTCTCGCGACTTACTTATCCATTGAGTCCATGAAATTGCACTCATATTTGTCGTTAAAAATTGACATTTTGTACGTTAAATATAAATGAATAAGCCAAGTAATATGCTTTATTCAGGGGTGGATTTAGGGCGACGGGGCTGAAGCAGTCCAATTCAATTTTTTGAAGGTGAAAAAAATAAAAAATTAGCCAAGTTAAAAAAAAAGTCAATAATAAACAAAATTTTAAGATGAATGGACCAGTTCATAGTGTGAACTAGAGATTTTTGTACTTGCGTGAACTATACAAGTGTTAATTAACTTTAAAGGGAAAAGAACTCTTGGAGAGAGTAAAATGGCTCTTTGCAAAATAATAATAATAGTAATTGGAAGCCTGACCTGTCAAAAGAGTGTTGGCCATTAAGGTTTTAAGGTGCCCTACGCGAAATTATTTTGTAATGGTGAATTTTTGAAAATTGTGCTATTAAAAAGTAAGAAATTTCTTTGAGTTTATATGTAAAATTATTTTATCATGGGAATGTGTAATTGAAAATGAGTTTTCAAAAAAAATTATAGAATGGAGGTCAAACTGGTGCTTAATATATATATTTTCATTCATGACTCCCACAACTGTTATTATTACAACTATTTAAAATGTAACTCTATTGACAAATACTAAATTGAGACAATATCTAGCCTCGCCATCATATTAGAGATATTTCCTCAGTTTAAAAATAAATAAATAAATATATATATATATATATCACTAACCTCTTATTTTTCTAATTTTTAATATCATATTTACTTGCTAACCATTAACCAACTTTAAGACAATTTAGGGATTATGTATAAATTGTTAATATAAAAAATGCCCTTGAAAACAATATATAAAACTCCATACATTATTATGCATTAATTTGGCATTTTCATAAAAAAATATCACAACTTATTATAGTCACACTATTTAGTAAACTTTATCATCCAATTCATTAAACTTAACCATGTATATATTTCTTGATTTTTTTCACTTCAACTGGGAAATCATTTGTTGATTTAAGTGAATTTGTAGTGATATCCAAAGGAGTTGCTTTCTGAAACCTTTTGAATATCAATGAATGATTCACTTGAATAACAAATAATTTCATTGATAAACTGAAATAACAAAGGATCGAAATGGGACACATCTATCGGGGATGTTAGAGAAGTGGGACAAGGTAGACGTAAGGCGGGTTAGGGATTAAATTATCTCCATCAATTGCCTCATTTAATTAATTAAATATTTATTATTGATAGCATTATTTATTACATCGAATTGAGTAGGCATGATAGCATCTATGTCCCTCATTTCAATAAACAATAAATGTTTGACAAAATATTTGTCCCACATTTCAATGCACATTAACAAAATATTTGGACAAAATTAATCATCATTTATAAGATATGCTAATTAATTGAAGGTTAATCATAAGAATGCGACAAAAATGGGGACCTTTATTGCAATTGAAATGTGGTGCGGATAATAAAAATGCTGATGTGAATATAATTATAAAAGTGATCGGGGTGAATATGATACTCAAAATTAAAAATGAGTTGTTAGTGATATTTTTAAATCATGATGGTGTTTTTGACAGTTACAGAAAAGTGAAGGATATTCGGTATTGTCTCTTCTAATTGTTTGACAAAATCCCAATTTCAAAAATTATTTTTTGGGCTAACATCCGGTATAAAGATTCTCGTTGTGCTTCTCGACAACCAATTAATCTAAATGCCATATTGCTCGTTCCTTCTAAACTGGCCCCACCCACCATCTCCATGTTTGAACTCCTAATTTTTGGTCTCAACAAAACGCAAAACTAGCAAAACACACAAGCTCGGAATTGTAAGTTATGCCAGATAGAAATTGTCGATTTCATATGTCAATCACCATAGATTGTTGAGCTCGAGTGCCTATACTTCAGTTCAAGAAAGGTTGTGCCCAAGAAATGAAAAATCATACTTAGCAATACTTATAGCAATTAAAAGATTTTAACACTTTATTATTGCGATCTCTACCATAGCAAGGGAGCAAAGAAGAGAAAATTTTCAACCTGCCCGTTTCGACTGTCCATATATAGGACCTCATGAGTTGAGCATCTTAAAAAACCAGGTAACTTGAGGAAATGCGTTTATAATAATTCTCACAAAGTAATGCAAGCTCACATGAAGAATAGTAAACAATGATATGGAAACTTTATTGTATATTTAAGCTTTTCAACAAGTGATGAATTTTTGTTTATTAATTAAACTTACCGACAATCACTACTTGATCAATCATGTCGTGACATTTTTACTCTGCGTTACTCGATAATATTGTAGAAGACAACAGACAATATTTGAACTTTCTTATTTTCTTAATCATGTTGAATAGACATTTTTACTCTGTGTTACTCGATAATATTGTAGAAGACAACATACAATATTTAAACTTTCTTCTTTCCTTAATCATGTTGAATGACACAGTCCATGTCAAATATAACATTGACAACAAACTAATCATTTCTCGTTGCTATAAATTTGGAGCGCTTACATAAGTTCTTTTCAATCATTTTGTTCGGTCAATTGCTAGATTTTTAGCCAAAGAAGCTAAGTTTATAATAAGCAATGATAGATTTGATTTAATCCTCAATCGTCTTGCGTCAGACTTATTCTTAAAGTTTATACAATACACATAGAACCACCTAAGCCAATCTTAATTTATCCGAAACCATACTACCCTCACGTACTCATTACATTCTCATTTCTAATCTCATCCATTTTACAATGCTAACGCAAACGTCCTCATTTCCTCTATATTTATATTGTACCATTACATAAAACAAATTAAATAATTCAGTCAGTGCTCTATGTTTATTTAACAACTAAAAGTGCAATTACCTATGAACATCGATATTACTGTTGTACAATCCAAAGTATAGATTAACTGGAGAATGCTAAATATATAGGGTAAACATGAGCTAGCAAGCTAGCCTACCGCCTACCATAGCATAAGGAAGTATATAGTAAAATCATTTTATGATAGGGAAAGCCACATCGTTTTGCTCGAAAGTGTGGAGCTTAATAGTGTTTTCTTTTTTTCAAGTGGAGATCGGCCTAATATTTTCTCCTCGTGATAAGGATATTGAGGGTGACCCCCATTTTACGTGCACAGAGAGAGGAGACTTGAGTTTCTACGCATATAGTAACTTTCTACATCATCTTCGTAACGGTGAAATCCTGCAACAAGCGAACGTAGCTCTTACTTTGAAAATGAATGATCTTATTCATTTTTGTGTTTTGCTATCGCTCTTGGTAGTACAGAATTAATCAAAAAGATATATACACTTTGTTGTTTCTCTAGCGGTGAAACCGAAAGGTAGCTACAAATATAATAGTTTGAGCACTTGAACCTGTTTTCTGATGGCTAATGTTGAGCTCCCTATCCTACTTGTATTTAGAGAATTGGATGAAGCTGTTTTAAGGATTTTTTTTAATGTAAAGACGGCACTAAAATACGTCGGCCAACCCCTTATTTAGTGGCAAACAGCCAAACTTAGAATGAGATTAGAACTAAAAATATAAATTAATAATGGAGAATGAATATGTCCAGACAAATTGAAGTATTGAGTCATGCAACCTAGTCTCTACATATCCCTAAGCACAGGAGAAACACAAATAATATTATAAACTTCAGCTGTCACTTCAAATAGACTGAAAAAACATGTGCAACAATACTTTCTAATTGCAAAGAGAAAATCTGAATTTAGTAACAGCAAGAGAAAAATACCATGATTTCAATGTATACCGCATGAGACTACAAAGATCGCCAAAAGTTTCACCACAAGATAGTCCTTGAATATCCACCGACTGGATTACTTCAAAATATAAAATTGACTCTCATATACCGGAGAACAGAGAGAATGGCTTAACTTCCACAGATAAACAAGCCAGTTCATATAAAAGTTATAGTACAAAGACACCAAGCTCCTAGGGCACATCTCCAAGTGATAAAAGGAGAAAGTGGAAAAACTCCAGCTTTGCTTCAGACTGTCGCGTCAAGGGTTCGAATCCTAAAATATGGATTTGGCCCTTGGGTAAGTGCAAGTGTACAAGCAGTCTTTCACCCTATATCCTTGAAAGCATAATCTGTGATTTACCCCCTTCACCTGGCAGGTGGAGGTCGTCAAGGATGCAGTTCATTCTTTTTTTATAGTACAAAGCCACCACCCAACAGCCTAATTCCTGCTCGACTTAAACCTATAATATGCCGGAAAGTCTAGAGAGAAATAGACTAATGAAGTGACATTTTGTTAATCTAATTAATTTTCTGATTAGAAGATACTTTCACTCTCAAAGGTTTTGTACCACACACTGAATATAACTGTTGAAAAGTCATCTGTCTATTCTACCGTACAAGAAAGTTTAACAGGCTGTTTACAGGTGTGCAGTTGTCAACATTTCATTGGCAGTTGGCAAAAAAGAAAGAAAGAAAAAAACAATAAAGTTATTTGTACAAAGTTGAGTTACAAAGTGTGTTGGACAAAATTCAGACCGTTGATTTCAAATGATTTAAAAATCTATTTTTAAAATAATTGGTGTAGATATTATTTTGTCAACCAACTTTGTAACCCAACTTTGTACATGTAGCATAACTCAAAAAAAAAAAAAAATGGAACACTGCCAACATTCTGGTAGAATAAACCCTGTACAAGTGGTTTTTCCCATAATTATTTCAAGAAAGCATAATGAACTCATTCATCATTGCTAAATAAAGGGCGACAGAGGCTACTATACTCATCTATGCTACAACATTGACTCATAGACTACTAATCAGCAACAGTATATCACTAATTTTTTTGAGCCTAACATATTGAAATAAAAATAATGATTGGGTCAGTTGTAATGGATAAAGCTATTTAAAGACAGAAGGAAAGTTTACCTATCGTGCATGAAAAACTGTTGGCCACAAAGGAGACCTAAAAGAATTTACTTTTTAACTTAAAAGTGAGAATGTCCCTTACCCCTAATGAAAAGGACTTCCGACCCTTTTTCTCAATGATGATTATAAAGCTTAGATCTTTACTTGTTACTTCACTAAACAAATTCGTACAAGCTTCAGGATTTGTGAAAACAAAGGTTATCCAATGACAGGACTAGGTTCTTCATGTGGAGCATGCAAGTTCCTGAGAAGAAGGTGCACAAGCGAATGCGTCTTTGCACCTTACTTCTCTTATGACCATGCAGCAAGTCACTTTGCTGCTGTTCACAAGGTTTTTGGTGCAAGCAACGTCTCTAAACTATTGCTGCACCTCCCTGTACAGAATCGAAGTGATGCTACCCTAACTTTATCCTATGAAGCACTGGCACGAATGCAGGACCCTATTTACGGCTGTGTTTCACATATTCTTGCACTGCAGAAATTGGTTCGTCATTTCACTTCTCTCTAGAAACCTTCATTATATTGCAATACAATCATGGATTTCATCTGTAAAACTTACCATGCAGGTGGCCAACCTCGAGGAGGAGATAGAAATCATCGGAAATCAAATGGCTAATCTTGGAGTTTATACATCTAGTTATGAGACTTTTCAAGAAACTTATATCCCAAATGATGTTTTACAATTTTCCCCTAGGTATGATATAATGTGCGATCATACTAATCAACACAGTCTACAACTTCAACAAGGAAATTTATCAGCAAATCTAGCTTGCTCTAGCCAAATGAACAGACAGTTTCCCCAGGGAAATGTATTTGAGGATGGGATTCTCCAAGCATACTCCGGTTCCCGTGTCTATGACTGATCGTATGAAGAACTAAGCAAAGATATTTATCTTCATTCTCAATGGATGTGCAGCATCCTAAATTCCAGATGACTCTGTAGCTGAATTAATTGTGCTTTTCTCCTAGCAGGCACAGATTTTTGCACACGGAAATATTAAGTTGCATAGTCGTTTCATTTTAGTTTCTTCTTTGGCGTGACGCCGCTCCTTGTCTGCTTATTAAATCTATGCATATTATGATGTTTTTCCTCCCCGTCCTGAGTAACTTCGACATACTTCAAATCAAGACTTCAATTTTTAGTATCTAAAATTGCCAGTCCAGAAATAGAGGCACCCGTAGAATACGGCTTGTTGAATTCTATGGCAAAGGAATAGAAAAAAAGTAACATTGCAGAACAACTGCATCTTTGGCTCAGGTAACATAAATTGGTCTTATTACAAACATCAGAAAGAGTAACAAATTTGGAACCAAACATCAAGAAATTCAAGTGGCAAGTAGGAAAGACATTCTTGACAATATCAGGTCCTGGTTTTACAAGCAAAGAAAGTACAGCAATAAGTTAGACCTTGTTCTTAAGAAACTTCATATCAGTTGCATAAATTCTTCTTTTTTACCACGTTGGATCTAGCACAATATCCATTAAAAGAGCCCACGAAATTATATCTTTTGCAACTGCATCACGTCATCAATTTTGATCCACCCCTCCCTATTTTGAACAGCTTCATTATAGGATTGCATTGCTCATTAATAAGAGCTTCTAAATATATGTCCCAACAATCTTAGTTGTCCTCTAATTTATTGTCAACGAGATGCCACCTTCATTTTTTGGTTTCTTGGTTTATTCATTCTAGTACTTTCAAACATCCATCTTAAAACTAACAGAGGGAGGGAGAGATCTTATCCCATCACATTACATGCATTGTATTAACAATCAAAACATTGAGAAGTAACTTAAAACATGTTCTAATAATTCATAATAAAAAAAACCAGTAAAATGCAAAGATTTGCAATATAACGAGAAAAGTCATTCACCTCCTCACAAGGAAAAAAATCACAAAATAACTCCATAAGAAAGACAGATATTATCAACATTTTCGGATGCTTAGTGCAATGTGCTACAAAATAAATAAAAAGATGAAAACCACAAATTATTAAGTATAAAAGAGAAATTTCTCTGCTGCTATTCAAGTAGACTCCATTTTTCCTGTAGAAATATATTGGAAACTGGCTGCCTCACCTTCAAGTTACATGCCATATCAAAATGTATATAGCACCGAAATGTTGAATCCACATGTCTGAAACATTCATGGGGTTATATCAAGAGCTGGCAACATAATGCCGCCCAAGTCATCAAGCCTCTGTAAATCAAAAATAGAATAATAATTATTCATTTCAGATAAAACAGAATGTTATATGCATATAGTCAATGGCAAGGACTAACCTCATGAACACCACTCCCGAGCATTTTGGAACATTCGTAACCAGGGGCTAGGACCTTTCTTGTCCACATTCCAGTTCTTGGGATACCAAGGATACTGCCACATCAAGAAGCAACGCTCTGGATGAGGCATCATGGCAAGATGTCTGCCATCTGGAGAACAAATTGCTGCCACACCTAAAGGAGAACCATTAAGATTGAAAGGATAGACTTCTGTTGGATTCCCATCATCATCACAATATTTCACAGGGGCCAATTTTGATTTTAGAATACTATCGAAAACAACATCATTGGGAAAATAAGCTCTTCCCTCACCATGGGCAGCCCACACACCCAATGTGCTACCTTCCATTCCTTTGAACATTATAGCTGGTGAATTTTCTATTTTCACACTTGTGAAGCGGCACTCAAACCGTCCGGATTCATTGTGTATGAACCTTGGTTGTGATGGATCCCCATTGTCCCCAAGGACACCTCCAACTTCGGGGCCTGGAACCCACCCCAATAGAGCCATCAGCTGACAACCATTGCAAACCCCTAAACTGAAAGTGTCTGGACGTTCATAAAATTCTTGAAATTGACTCAAAAGAGGTTTATTAAACCGTATTGAAGCTGCCCAACCCTTTGCAGAATCGAGAACATCAGCGTAGCTAAACCCTCCAACAAAGACAATTCCACGGAATTCATGCAATGAGATTGCTCCACTAAGAAGGTCAGACATTGCTATATCCCATGTTTCAAAACCAGCAGCATGAAAAGCAGCAGCCATTTCTCTATCCCCATTGCTGCCTTCCTCGCGAAGGACTGCTACCCTCGGTTTTGAAATGGCTGTCATATATTTCTCATCTGTATAGGTTGGAATGAAAGACAACTCCCATGAAGGCAAATGGCGACCACTCAAACCTTCTTTCTCAAGTGCAACACAAGATGCCAATCTTTGTAATTTCTCCAGATGAAAGCTGGTTTCTTCCCACATATCCCTGAGTAGAGATGTTTCCTCCTTCAAATGAGTGACACCATCGACCTTTAATTCAACCATCGGGGCGGAAGCAACTTCACCAATAATCTCAGCAGAAATTCCAAAATCCAAAATCTTTGTCAATACCAAATCTATATTATTTTTGCTGATCTCAAGGACAACGCCAAGCTCCTCTGCAAAGAGAGTTTGGAAAATGCTGTAACTCTCTTGTGAAGTCAAGTTCAAGTGAATACCACAGTTCCCTGCAAATGCCATCTCCAAGATACTGACAATCAATCCTCCATCACTAATATCATGACCAGCTGATATCAGCTCCTCTTCAATAAGATTTTGAACCCCATTGAAAACTTGTTTAAGATAAGAAACATCATCAAGGTCAGGACACTCATCCCCAACTTGATCAAACACCTGAGCGAGAGCAGATCCACCCAAGCGTCGCTTCCCTCTGGCTAAATCAATGTGAAGGAGAATGCCATCATCTCCAAGCTTCAAATCTGGTGTCACGGTTTTAGTTATATCAGGACAAGTGACATAGGTACTAATTACCAGATTTCCAGGAGCCTTGACAACTTCCCCAGATGAATGTGCAGCCATGGAAAGACTATCCTTCCCCCCATCAATAGCAATGCCAAGTTCAATCATAGCTTCTGAAAGAGCTATGGCAGCATCGTACATGGCAGCTCCTTCCCCATCCAGTTTGGCAGCATACATCCAATTCCCACTAGCCTTGACGTCAGAAAGAGAAGTGACCCTAGCCCAGACAAGATTAGTGAGAGCTTCTCCTACAGCTAACCGTGCCATAGCTTTTGGGTCCAGAAGGCCTTTGATAGGCTGCTCCCCAATTGAGCATGCACCTCCAGTGAAGTGAGTATAACTTTGAGCAATAACAGCAACATCCGAAAGCGTAATTTGCAACGGACCCACTGTTTGCTGCTGTGCCACCAGACCTGTTACACATCTATCGACTTTCGTAGTTAAGAACCTTTTAGATGCAACAGAAGGAAGCCTCAGAACTCTTTTCAAAGAATCCATAACAGTAATCCCAGGGGCAATATCAAGTGGTTCTCTAGCATTAACTGTGCGATGGAATTCAAATGTTTTCTGAGGCATGTCTCCAAGCACCTTTTCAAGCTCAAGATCCACAGCAGGTGGTGGCAAAGGTTGTCCACTTGAGCTGCATCTTCCTATAGCTAAACTATCAATTAAAACAATCCGTCCTTCTCCGCTAATTGATCCAATAACAGCCATTGATACTCTCTCTCTTTCACAGATTGACTGCAACAGGCTGCGGCTTTCAGGTTTTACCAAAATAGCATCTTGCTCCTGGTACTCAGCACCCCATATCTCCAAGACAGACATTGTGTGATCACCAACTACAATTGCCCTTATATCAATAGTAGCACCCTTTGGGTATATAATTTCCTTGACAACATTGCAGTTTCCACCGGCACCCTGATCATGAATGCTAATGATAGGATTGTTCTCCCCCATTTCGACACAAGCGCGAACAACACGATACAATTTTTGTGCCATCTCCGCATCGCCACGCTGTACTGCATTAAAATCAAGCTCAGCATCATTTTGGCCACTAACCATGCTTGATGCAGCACCACCACCCATTCCAATTCGATATGCTGGGCCTCCAATCTTTACAACTAACATTCCAATTTCAGGATCTCCCTTTGATATGTGAGTGTGATTAATCTGACCAATACCTGCACTGAACATGATTGGTTTCAACCATTCCCGTCTTTCCCCATTTGGAAGTCTCATTCCAAAAGTCCTTGTGTAACCCTGAACTAAAGGCTCCCCAAATTTGTTGCCATAGTCTGATGCACCATTGCTAGCGTCAATGAGAATCTGCAGTGGGGGAGCCAAGTTTGTTGGGTATGTGAATGATGGATCCTCCCATGGAGCATATGAACCTTCAATATTAAGATTTCCAACACAGTAACCAGCTGTAGATGCCACAACAAATGAACCCCTGCCAGTCGCATGCGTGTCCCTAATCCGACCACCAGCACCTGTCTCTGCACCAGGAAATGGAGCCACTGCACATGGGAAATTGTGGGTCTCAGCAGTAAACAATATATCGAGTTCACAAGGACTCATCTCCAATGGGCATGTTGAACCAGGTTGAATAGGTCGCAATTGATTCACAAGAAACCCTCTAATTGCACTGGAGTTGTCCTTAAAGCCAATAACAGAATTGTTTGGGTTTGCTTGCAAGGTGCTTTTGACAATTTGCATGAGAGTCCTATTTACCGGCTCACCATCTATAACAATCTTCCCCGTAAAAAACCAGTGCCTACTGTGCTCACTATTGGACTGTGCAATATCAAATAACTCGACATTTGTAGGATTCCGCTTGATGTCATCCCTGAAAAGCTTAGTGTAGTATTGCAAATCTTGTTCATCAAAGGCTAAACCCATTTCATCATTTATTTCCTCCAATGCCTTCCTGCCCCTCTCCATAACCTGAATATGCTGGACCTCCTCCGGGACTACACATGTCTCAAAAGATGTGAGCTTCTGAGTATAGATGCACTCAGTCATCCTATCATGCACCAGGGCAGCAAACTCGCTCATCTGACTGTCTAACAATGATGCACTGCCAGCATTAACATACAACAAGTACCTCCTTGACCGTTCCAATCTATTTACTTCAGTCAACCCGCATGCTCGGCAAATTGAGACAGCATTGGTAGACCAGGCGGTGGTGAAAGATAAACGGGGACCAACTTCTACTACAATGGTATTCAAGCTTTCTTTCATCTCCTTGTCAAGAAAACTTTCAACCCCCAGATTGTCCGGTTCATAAGTTTCTCCCAAAAGCCACTTAAGCACTAGAAGCTTCTCATCTGAAAGATCTCCATCTACACCAATATTGAAGCACTGTTCAGTTTTCAAGCCAATTATTTGGTTTGAGACTTTGGTCTGAACCAATTTGAGAAGTTCAGCAGTTGCACTTTCCTGAATAAACGGAACACGATATAAATGTAGAACCTTTGCAGCATCCCTCTTAACCTTGGCTGGTATCTCACTAACTGAACTGCTTGCATCCCTTGAGACAACTGCCCTCACCAGGACTGGAAGACCAGCTCTATAAGAAATTTTTGCAGGACTCTGTCTTTGCAAGTTACCCCAAAGCAATCTGTTCGTCTGCCTTGAAGAAAATCTAGGAAGAAACAGTTTTTGCCTTTGAGAACCCTGTAGTTACCAAAATAAAACCACATTCAATAATTATTTTTTATAACTCACTCAAAATTCCAGGCTTAAAACAAATAATATTAGGAGATAGCAAAAAATTCATACTTGTAAGAACTCTGCTGCAGTGATTTCCCAAGCAGCAGCCATTGCTCTGTCCACGACTCTCTCTATAAAAATCAATAGCAACAAATAAAAAAAATCAAATATAAACCTAGACCACCAATAAATGTCCAAAGAAACCCAATAACTCACAGGTAGGGTAATTAATAAATATGATAAACCCGAAAATCGATTTAACTCAGTGAAATTTGTTCAAGCTAGGGAGGATTTTCAGCTCGAATTATTTGTCAAAAAGAATCCAATAACGATTTATCGGACGTGGAAAGGAGGTTTACCTGTTGTAGGAGGAGACAGTGTAAAGCCAAGCCAAGACAAGCCCGCGCGAGAGTGAAAGTAAAGTGTTGGTCTGGTCCGCCAGAAACAAAACCCTAAAGATTTTTTGTATTTTTATATTTATCGGACAGTTGTGGAAATTGGGTCAAATAGCTAATTTCATAATACACTTTACAATTTTACATTTGACCAGCATTAAAGTTTTAAAATAAATATTTTAAATCAAAATTAATAGATTACCTAAATTACCCATATTACATCAAATTCATTCTCACTTTCTATACACAAAAAAATTCAAAATCAACGGTAAAACAGCATGCTACCTTTTAAACGTCTGAGTGTCGTTTTAATTAGTTTCATATTCGTATCATTTTGTATTCCCTCGTATCCACATGAAAATTAATTAAAATAAATTTTAACTATATTTGGAGTGAAATTGAGAACTCGTAACCCAAAACGGCATGTTGTCGTTACAAACGGTTTGATGACGTTTTAACTAATCTGGTGTTCATTTCACTTTATATTCTCTCGTACCCACATAACAATGAGCGTAAACAAGTTTTCACGATATTTAAAGTGACATCGAGACCTCGTAGCCCAAAATGTCAAGTTGTTGTTTTAAATGTTTTGTTGTCATTTCAACTAATTTCATATCCGTTTCATTTTATTTTCACTCGTTTGCACAAACAAAAGCAAGTTTCATTACATTTAGACATCAATGTCTATACAAATTTCACGCAATAATAACCAACACCGTTGTTATGTGAGTAAACTACATTATACTTACACCAAATTTCATATATTCCAATTATAGGATAAGATGCTCAACAAATTAGCCCTTTTAACTTGTACAAGTCTTCCAGATGTTCCCAAGACCTAATCGATTTATTTTGAAGTGAAATCAAGGTCCCGTGATTCTAAATGGCCTGATGCTGTTTTGAACGACTATGTGTCGTTTCAACTATTTTTATGTTCATTTCACTTTATGTTCACTTGTATCCATATAAAATGAACTAATACAAGTTTTCAATATATTTGAATACTACGGTCGATACAAAAGTTCACCTTATAATAACAAATAATATTGTTTCGTCAGTAAATTACACTAAATTTCAGAATAAAAAAAAATGTAAGTAGGCAGGGGCGGAGCCAGGAAT
>CAIGRP010004977.1:0-10708 GCA_903798385.1 Fraxinus cuspidata
AATCTCAAGAGGATGAAAAGAATATGAAAGGCTAAGTGTTTGCTCAATGATCAACCTTGGAAGTTACGTTCTGTGGCGTTCAAGTATTTATATGTAGGTTAGGGAATGAATGGACCGAACAAAAATCCTTTAAAGACAAATTAAAAAAATTGGATAGCACTGTTGCTCGAGCGAAGGACTAGCAATAGTCGAGCAACAGGTTGTAGCTCGAGCGAAGGTGAGGCGACGGTCGAGCGATGAAGTTTCTATTTTTTACACTCGAACCAAGCATTGGCGACAGTCTAGTGAAATTGCGGCTTCGTTTTTCCTTCTTTTCCATTCTCATATCACAACTTATACTAATTGCACATTACTCCTTGACCTAAAATTTTCATTCTCAAACTCTAGACCTAAAATCAACTCTAGTCCTTTTTGTTCACGGAATAGCCAATTACATTAAATACCTAACATCATGAATAATGTTGATGCATGCACATAATTACCTACACATAAAGGTAGGTACACAATTGCATTTATTATGAAGAGCAACCAGAGCAATATCGCAATGAACAACATAACTTTAACCTTGGTCATCATTCTTTTTTACCCAAATCTTCTAAAAAGAAAATGTAATTTTAGTCAATTAAGTCATCAAATCAATTAAGTGATTCACTTGGTTAGTCAAGAATTACACGAGTAGTTAAATCTTGATTGTTATTCCTAACCAAGGGCTTATGACACTTAGGTGACCTAAAACACCACAATTGTGATATATGGTATGAATGTATGAGCCAGCATAGGTTTCAAATATTGAACCTTAGGTAGAGGAAAGCTATGTTGTACAGATGATTTAAGGCCTCGGGCACCTACATTCTTTGTCTTGTTCCTATTTAAGAGTTCATGACACTTAACCCTTATGTGTCCTAACATACCATAATAATGACAAGTGGGGATAAGCCCAAGTGAAACTCTAGGTTTAATTTTTATCCCTTGGGCTTGATCGAAGCAGGTACACAATTATTGTTATTAGAGGAAGCGATATGAGAATTTGTTTCGTTATCGTCTAAATCTCCTCTATTCCCAACTATTTCGTTCAAACCTATTATGTTATCAATCTTTTTAGATCCGCTAGATAAAGATTGAAGTTGGGCATTTGATTTTTTAAGACTACATGTAAGAGATTCAATCTTAATTTATAGAGAATTTTTTTCAACCCTTAATACAATCAATAATTTGGTAAACTAATCCAATTTGGTTATAAGGCTCTAATACCAATTGAAATAATGGGTACCGCTCTTATACCAATTGAAATTTCCTAAGTATGTACTGAACTAATACTACTCGTATGGAAAATATTTAGACTTACTTGTGAAATTAGTCACAATAACAAGCAACAAGTCACTTTATTATCTCTAGATGATTAAAGAATTAATTCAATCAAATCCTATATTTAAACAATCACAATAGACCAAAAGCAGTAAGTAAAGACAAACATCAAATGTGATCACGAAGGAAAACTCCTTCAATAGGATCTAAGACCTTGGGGCATTCTGCTAGTAAAGTCTACTATAAACAATATGACTTTTCAGACTCGACTAGCTCTTAGTACTATTTGACCTCCTTTCTATAATCATCAATGACCTCTTTGGAATGCGTGCTTCAGCACCAGAACTTCAAGAATCGTCTATCACCTGTAGATCACAGAGAACAACTTTATTCTCCTCTTACTAGAACTCTGATCACCTTCCTAGATCTTAGATCTCTGATATATACTTTGGAAGTTGGTGGTTTGGTTTTTGATCAACGATTTTTTTGTATTTTGATATGTGGTTAAGGCAAGAGATATTGGAATATGGATATGATCCTCAAAGTATGTTCTCTTGACATAATTCAAGGCTCAACCAATATTGGAACAATGTCTAGGATAAACTATATAAAAATGATTTTGGGGTTGAATTAATAGAATCAATGGAATGTGTTTATAATCTTCTAACAATGAGATCTCGAAGGCAAAATAATGATTCAATACCTTTGGATGAAGTAGGGCATGTATATTTGTGATGTGTAGTATTTTTGGGATTCTATATGATTTTTAAAAGTGTCTAAAAGCGCAAATTAGGGTTTCTCAAAAAACTAGGGTTTTCTTGATACTCGCCTAATGCATGGGGTTTCACTTGAGCGAAAGGTTGGTGTTAGGTTGGCATCATCATCAATGTTTTGGACGCTCGAGCATGATCTTGGCATTGAGTTAGCATCATTCGAAAACTTTAATTCATTATTCCATACTCGAATCCTAGGACTTCTAATTGACCTATAGAACCAACCCCCATCTCTTTGACTTTATTTATAACTCAAATAACATAGATTTTGTCTAAGGAATAACCAACTACATTTAGGAGACCTAAAAGCTAATTCATGGGCTAGATTGTGAGCCTTTCGGGACATGTAATAGCAATATTCACTACTAATTTGCCTAACTTAGAATTATCACCATTATCTAGAGCAAAAGATACATATGAACTCAGGTTTTAGGCAATAGTAAGTAAGAATGTTTTTGTAGGTGTCAGCTTGAAGCCATTTTTTCTAGCAAGAATGAGTCATTCACGTAGTGATAGTACTTCAACATCTGACAAAGATAAATAATCTACTATTTTTAATTTAAAAGCTTCCATCGTAACTCCATCATGTCCCCGTATCATACCTCGGCCCTCATCTACTCCTCCAACCACACCGTTGTATTGGTGTTCAATTTGAATCACGATCAATATCCATTTCCAACCCCTCACCATTCTACTTAGTAGCCAGTTTCCACCCATACCTCTCTTGCCCTTACTTTACTACTATAAGTTTTACACCCTAGGTTCAATAGATTTTGGATGTAAACACTTTTAATATGATTAATGCATTTTAGTTATGGTGGATCTATTATTTTAAATTATTATTAAGATAGATTAAATTAAATTAATAGAGTTCGTAGATTCAAGTCTTGATAACTTGTTAATCACAATAAATTGTGATTGTATGAACATATGACCAAATCGTAAATTATTCATGATCGTAAATAACAACGAGATACATATATGGCTATTATGGATAGACTAGTACGTGTGACATTTTTCACCTTTGAAATAAGTAGCTAATCTCACAAACTAAAATATAGTGACATTTAAATAGACATATTGATGTTTTGTTAAGATAGCTAAATATTGTAGACACGCAATTGAGGTTTCACATAGATAACTATCTGAGTATCAATGATTAATCTCTAACATTCGATAATGAAATTGGTCATTGGACTTGACAAAAACATAGTGCCTATACTTTAGTAATGTCGGATGTTGCTCTACCAAAGGTTATTAATACGCCATTATTTGGGTATGTTAAGAATTAGTGAATAATCAATAGAGGATTAGTTACTCTTACATAGTAAGAAATTATGATCTATGTTTCATTCGGTTTAGTTGGATCACTTAGCCACGCTTCATAATTAGAAAAATGAGCATCGTGAAACGCAATCCTTGGTCAAGGTGAGTTCATAAGTCGAAAAGAGTTTCGATATTTATTGACTTAATAATGGGATAAAAGTTATGATCCACAATCAAGATTGACACGCTTCTATATTTCACAATTTATTGGATCATACTGACGAATGGATTATAATTTCACGATAAACGACATGTTTGATTTTGTCTCACCACGTGAAGTTTTCAGCACATGTAATGCACTACACATTGCTAGGTGTCAATTAAGGATGATGAATCAGAATTAATTAATTTAGGTGAATTAATAATTAAATGAGAGTTTTAATATACCTTATTTTGATTAGATCAAAATAATAATTTATATAGTCCGACATCGTGATCAAGACCTTAATAGGTCACACATAAAAGGAAGAACTAAAACAATGATATTGTGAATTAGTTAATTGACAAATATTGGACATTTATAGAATTAATTAAATAGATTGTTTATTGATAGACTTTATTTATTTATTTATTTGCACATCACATGTATGATAAAATATATATATAATATTTATGATAAGACATGCATGTTAAACCCCTCATTAAAATATTAAGTCTGGTTTTTTTAATTTGTCATCAATAATTGTAGTAAAAGAACGAGATTTTCTCATCGACTTTAACTTGTTGATTAAACTCAAGGCTGATTCATTAGAGATATATTTGACACTAAGAAACATTAGATATTTTTGAATGATGTGTTTGACTTAACTAAAATTTATCTTTTGTTGAGTATAATCATTGACATAAATTTTAGAGTCATATTAAGCTAACATATAATATATGTAAAGATAAAGAGTTGTTGCTTAATAATTTAAGAGTTGTATGAAGATATAATTGATAATAGTATCTACCCAAATATTTTTTTAGGCTTTTTGAGTATACTCAAATTCTTTATATAATAAATGGAATTTTAGCCCACTGGGAGTCAAGTACGAATTCAATTAATTTATTTGAAATGGCATAAATTTATTTTAAACTGTGGGAGCATAATTTATTTTATGAAAGACCATGCTAAATTAATTGATGCATTTATCAATATGCGTATTAATTATTTATTTTCTTCATTTACAATTTTGAATCATGAATAATCATATGAATTTGAGAGGTATACTGGATGCCAACAAACTGATCTGGCCAATTTTTGTCGATTGACACTGCAATTTGAAAATTATTCTTAGGTATGACAAAATTGATTATATCTTTGAGCAGCCCTTTTTAGAGACACCTACTAAGAACTCGACTAAGAAATAAGTGGCTACTTATAATAAACACATTGATTACGATAATATTGCAACATGTGTGATGGTTACAGCTATGTTACCTGGGTTTCAAAAACAACGTGAGGGTATGGATGCTAACACATTGATTTTTCATCTCAAGGAGTTATATGATGAACAATTACGTGTGAAAAGATGCAAGACTTACAAGAAGCTATATCGGTGCAAAATGGCAGAAGTAGTACTCATATATTGAAAATGATTGACTTTATTGAGAAGTTGGCCTAGTTGGATTCAGTGATGGACCGTGAACTAAATGTTGACTTGGTTTTGCAATTTTTGCTAGAGAGCTATTCACAGTTTATTATGAATTTCAACATGAATAAGTTTGAGTGCATACTCCTTTAAGTTATTGAAATGCTTCAGACTATTGAACCCAACATCAAAGCTAGTAGTAAGCAAGTCTTCGTTATTCATTCCTCTAAGAGAACTAAGAAGAAATCTAAAGGAGGCTCTGGAAAAGCATCCAGAACGCTAAAACTAACAAAAAGGCAATTAAAGTAGAAAAGAACAATACCAAGTCTAATGACTCATGCTATCATTGTGAAATGAAAGGCCATTGAAAGAGGAACTGCAAGGCTTACATCGCGAGTCTAAAGGGAAAGAAGTATTCTAAAACTTCTATTTTAGGTATCTTTATTATTGAAGTTAATATGTCTACTTGTTTATCTTTTTGGATATTAGATGCCAGATGTGAATCTTATATTTGTATAAATATGAATGGACTAAAGAAAAGTAGACCATTGTAGGGGAGAAGTTGATTTGCACGTGGAAATGGAGCAAAAATTGATGTATTAGTTGTAGGAACATACTTTTTACCATTGTTTTTGGGCTTAGTATTAGAATTAGAAAATTTTTATTTTGTTCCCGTCATTATCAAAAATATTATTTCAGTTTCATGTTTGGACATGAATGGTTTTTTAATTAATGTTAAGAACAATCGTTGTTCCTTTTATCGAGATGAGATCTTTTATGGTTGTGGTATTTTACAAAATGACATTTATATTCTTGATATTGAGTCGTCTATTAATTGTTCCTTTTATCATGATAAGATCGTTTATGGATTGGTATGTCACAAAATGATATTTATATTCTTGATACCGAGTCTACTATCATGAGCATAGAAAATAAAAGGCATAAAATGATAACTTAATAAAAGATCATTGTCACTGTAAAGGTAATATATGTGAAATTTTAGATTATAATAAAGGAGAATGGGATTCTCTCATAGTGGATCATGCCACATACACCCCAATATAATGATATATCTAAAAGGGGGAATCACATATTATTGATATGGTGCAATCATTGATGATTCATGCAAACCTTCCAAAATCGTTTGGGGTTAGTACTAATTTTGCTTACTATACACCAAATCATGTCCTATCTAATTCAGTTAACAAAACTCCACACAAGTTATGGAAAAGCAGAAGGCTTAACTTGTCTCATTTAAACATTTGGGGTTGTGACACTTATATAAACAACACTTAATTGAATAAGCTAGAGCCTAAGTTCAATAAATGTATATTTATGGGATATTGAAAAGAGAAAATTGGATATCAATTTTATAATCTCATTAAAATGCCATTTTCTTTGAAAAAACGTTCATTCTAGAATAGGGCTGTGGAAGCAAATTAGAACTTAAAAAGGTTCAATAATCCATAGATATAGCTGATCAAGGAGATTTACCTGAGTCTGATCCTACACCTGCTGTGGGACAAACTTTTGATTGTGAAGTAGAAACTTTTGAGGATACTCCGGCTCCTCTTAAATCTAGTAGGATCATTAGACTTTCTAGAATGTTCGAATTCACGATTACAAATCAACATTACTTATTAGGATGATAAACCTACTAATTATGCAAAGCAAAGCCAAATGTTGACTCAAAAAGAGAACATGAAGCCATGTGATCCGAGAAGAAGTCGATATATGTAAACAAGTTCTAGAACTTGGTTGACATTTCTGATGAAATAAAACCCATAGACTTTAAATGGGCTAACAAGAAAAAGATTGACATGGATGAAAATATCCATATATAAAAAGCAAGACTAGTAGCAAGAAGTTATAAATAAAGGCAATGTGTTGACTTTGATGAAACGCTTTCACCTGTAGCCATGCTTAATTCCATTTGAATTTTGCTTGCAAAAGATGCATACCGTAATTATGAGATGTGGCAAATGAATGTCAAAATTGCATTGCTTAATATGAACTTGTAAGATGAAATGTACATGACACAACTCTAATAAAATGATAACGATTGAAAATAAGTGGACCACAATAACAACAATATAAATAATGTACTTTTGTTGTTTATAATAATAATAATAATAAGAATAAGTTAAAATAGTATATGTCCCTTGTGCAAGTGATATTTCACTATTAAAAAATATGTGTACACAAGGTGGATACCCCACAGATATTTAATAAGAAAAATGTAAATTGAATAAAATTTATAAAAAAGAGTGTAAAATAAGCTAAATTAATTTAAATAATGTGATGGTGGCAAGCTGATTTCCATGCTTTCAAGTGTGAAATTATTTATTTTGTAGAAGAAAAAATATATCAATAATACAAATAAATAGCAAAGTGTAAAACATATTTCTTAACAGTAATTTGATTAATTTTGTCCATTAAAATCCCATTTGACCCACATTATTATTTTTTTTTTTTTTTTGGGGGGGGGCGGGGGGGGGGGGGGGGGGGATCAAAACACTTGACAGATAGATATGTAAAGAAAGAGATCGACCTATGGAGCATGTAAAGGTTGCGAAAAATTGGTTTTGTAATAATGATTTTTTGAAAGATGTATGATTGAAATATAATGAAACGTTTAAGGTTTACATATAAAATTATTTTATAGAAAAATATGATTGAAAATGAATTTTTTGAAAAACTGAAGTCCAAACAGGGCTAAGTTCGAATTCAAATATTTTTTTAACCTTTTGTGTATGTAGAATATTCGATTATATTCCATAAATAATATTTTAAGTTTTTTTTTTATATTATTTAATTTTTAGAATATACAATTTATCAAGTATCGAGTATTCTTCACAACTAAACAATAAGAAAAATCATAAACAAAAAATACAAGACAAGATAAACAACAAATATGTATAAATCATGACATTAATACAAGATAAAATTTCACAAAATTATATATTGATTATTTCCAGCTCACAATTGCTAAATGCGTATTATTTTTTTCAAACCAATTCTTGTTTAACACGTGATAGGCATCATTAGTCACCACTAGTTAACACTAGTCCCCAAAGATACCCACTGGTGCACACTTTCTTCAATTTCTACATAAAAAAAAGTTGGTTGTCCCGGAATTATATCCCGGGTCAAACCAGGGCGTCATTTTGGATGAAATGCCAGGTCAAGTTGCACTTCTCTTTCTACATTCCAACATCTTTCGTCAAGCTAGAGTTTACTCCTTTAGTCCAAGTTTGTCCTTAAGAAATTTAGTTTGTGAAGATGGAACATACTGTGTGCTCAACTTATTTTCAAGAACTTTGTACCCGAAAAAATATGTCTAATTTGTGTGCTTCATTGATGCATGATAGAAAGGATTTGAGGCTAAGGCACTTGCATTAAAATTATCATACCATAATGTGGGGACTGATCTAGGATATAGCTTTATTTGTAAGGATTTTTAATCGATTATGTGGGCTTATGTGAATTATTGTATATTAAATTAAAGGTTATCAATTTTGGTTAAGCCCGTTTAAAGTAATCTAATAAGATTTCGATATTTTGGGTTTTGAAGCATCTAATTAAAGTGTCGGCCTTTATATATAAAAATCAGACATGTTCCCAGTTTCATGATGGGTCGAATTAGATTAACAAGCCGCTAGTGTGTGTGTGTATATATATATATATATATATACGATTATGGTCCCCAAATCATACGTGAATTATTCATTCTGTTCTAACTCCCATCATTAGAGAGAATAAGGAACAACGTGTTGATTTGGAAAACTAAAACTAAAGGACTTATTCATTGCATTAACCACGTCTGATTCAGGTATGCTTCCGCTTTGGTTCATGAATTCTTAGTGATCCAACATGATAGATCTTTGTAACGGTAACAATCGATTTTCCCAACAAGAAGTATCAAAGCTTGTTCATGTTAAATCATTGAGAATTGAAATTTTAAATTTGATGCTTGCGATAATTTCATTGTTTTCAAATTTAGCATATTCTAATTTATTATTGTTAAATTTGAAAACTTTTCGATCGGTCTTCCATGATTCAGTTTTTTTTTTTAAATATCATGTTACCAGCATCGCCGACCGACATGCGGTAGCGGGCGAAGCGCTTCTGCAGTAGTTGCACCACACGGTACTGTGGTGCTACAATGCACGCAGGGGCGATAGAAGTCGCTGCAACAGGCTGTAGCACTCGTTGCTGCGATATACGCAGCAGCGAACGTTGGCTCAAGTCACCATGGGGCAGCGCTTGCTGGGATTATTCACTGTGAATTTTTTTTTAAGGTTTTAGGTAAGTTTTGGAGGCGGGGACCTAGGCTGAAAATTAGATAATTTCAGGTCCGTGCTAGCAATTTCAATTTAGGATTAGGGTTTCAATTTTTAAAATGTCTTTTTAATTATTCAACCGCTTAAATTTAAAGTTCATCCAAATTAGGCCTTTAAAGTTTTGGGTTATATAATTCAGTCCCTGAAATTTGAAAATTAATTAATTGGGGCCATTAAAGTTCTGAATTTTGCAATTAAAATCCTCAAAGTTTTTTAGTTTGTTCAAATTGGCCAGTAAAGTTTTGAATAATTAATTTTTGACCCCCTAAAGTTTTGGATTATTAACACTTAGGCCCCTAAAGTTTCAAAATAAATAAAAATATGCAAATTCGGTGATTTTTTTTTTTTGTAATACCCCAAACTTCACACTTTGCACACTTGGCCAATATGATTTATGTATTACTTGCTATTTACATTGCCATTGCATTTGCATAAATAGTTTGAGATTGTTTTCTCTTATAATGGTGCATTGGGTCATTGAAGTTTAAGATCTCTATATGGTGTTAGTCTTCGACCTAGGTCGTGAATCTTACATTGATATATGGTATAAATCTATATTAATCTAAATTTTGGATATTGATGTGATAAACGATTGTGACCTTGAAATGGGCGGATGCATTATCAGTAAAGTTACTTACTTTTATTTCGGTTAATCGTGGTTGCCCTAAACCCCTAACTAAGTCTTTAATATATTTAGGGCATGAGCACAAAATGACATGACACAATACGATAATATAAGGTTCATGTGACATTATAAATATTGAGGTGCAAATTATTGAAGTCGGTTGAGAATCGGGCGCCAATCGGGTAAGGAATCGAATGAACGGTTAATGAATTAACTCTATAAATTATTATCCTATGGAAATTAATTTAAGTTGTAGACACACCAATATGGGCCATATACACTTGGTTTTCTACTGCAATGATGGGTGTAAAATTTAAGATCTCTATATGGTGTTAGTTTTCGACCTAGGTCGTGAATCTTACATTGAGATATGGTATAAATCTAGGTTAATCTAAATTTTGGATATTGATGTGATAAACGATTGTGACCTTGAAATGGGCGGAAGCATTATCAGTAAAGTTACTTACTTTTATTTCGGTTAATCGTGGTTGCCCTAAACCCCTAACTAAGTCTTTAATATATTTAGGGCATGAGCACGAAATGACATGACACAATACGATAATATAAGGTTCATGTGACATTATAAATATTGAGGCGCAAATTATTGAAGTCGGTTGAGAATCGGGCTCCAATCGGGTAAGGAATCGAATGAACAGTTAATGAATTAACTCTATAAATTATTATCCTATGGAAATTAATTTAAGTTGTAGACACACCAATATGGGCCATATACACTTGGTTTTCTACTGCAATGATGGGTGTAAA
>CAIGRP010004981.1:0-11480 GCA_903798385.1 Fraxinus cuspidata
ATTCACTCAAATTAATTGCAATGGCACATATCATTAAATATCACATTTAATGATTTCTCACCCAATTAAATCAATTAATTCCAATAGGTTTTACCTTGTTCGAGATTCATAAATAATATTTCAATGTACTTGTAACGTCTAGACACTGTATTTAAATCCTTTCACACACACATACACAAAGGAGTAGTACATAAAGAAGGAAAAATGTTCTTTTCTCCAGAAAGAGGGGAACTTTCTTGGGCACGGCAATTTCGCTCTAAATGAATGAAGACAATGGAAGAATAGGAACCTCGAATCATGGCACAAAGGTTTGGTCATTCTTTGATCTAACACGATTCATTCCAAGCAAGTAGCCACTGCCAATCTACCCAAGATATTCGTAAAAGAAACCTTGAAAACCGGCTTTTCTATGTATTGTTTAGTAGATTATTGAACATAAATAAACAATACATGGATTTCTCGTTAGCTTGACCTGATCGAGTAGGCCTTTTACAAAAAGGGTATGCTCCACACTTTTCACTATAAAAATTTCAAATCAAAGCCTTTTAAGTAAATAAGTTATTTTTTAAATGCTCATAACATTAAGTCGACAATAATGATATGCTTCACTAGATGACTATAGCATCAGACAGTTCATAGTACTCTTCAGCAACATCACCAGTAGAAAAGACTGCACATAACTGAAGCAAATTAGGGGACCTTCTATGCCTCTAAGTAATGGCAATGGTGCTAGAAGACTGTCTTCAACAAGTTCTACAGCAGCTATAGTTGAATGAGATCCATCATCAAAGACATGCTGGCACCAATGCACAGACTTTTAACAATAAAAAATGACTATTTGGCGCATTACAGTATATATAAACAAGAAGAGAGAGATTCAAATATCTCGAAATTTGATAATCAACAGTCAGTATCTTTCAAAATATTTAATTTAGACCATATAGATTCAAAGTCACTTATGTTTTCCCATCCAACTTTTTCAAAGGACCATTCAATTTCTCCAAGCAGGATAGTGGCAAATCCCCAAAAACAATTTATCTCCACTTATATAATCACAAAAGACATACAATTTATAAGATTTGAACTATTCAACCAGAAGACCATTACCTATAGACACTTGTTTTTAAAAGTATTATCAAGAAGATTAGTCAAAGAGCTTGTTAGAAAAGAATAATAATATGCCAAAATCCATAGCCATATTCTCCAAATTCCCATAAATTTTCTATTTCCCACTCTTTTCGAGTTTTTCAAAATTGGATATGGAGGTGGGAAGGGTCTTTTGCCCCTGCAGAGATCGCAGAAAAGCCTCAGCATTGCCATTGACAGGAAGATGGCAGCATATAGGAAGAAATTATAGTGTTTAGAATCTGACTGAGGCAAATGAGATTGAAAAAATGTTAACCATGAACTGAACAAACAAAGAAGAATCTGTCAAATTCAATTCACGCCATGATAATACAGCCTATTAAATCACAATCAGTTCCTAACTTAGAAAATAAAAAATGTGATTGCTAAATTCAACATTTATTCTAGAACATAAACAATTAATTCAAACAATTTCGATTAAACAAGCCTTGGCCTGGGAAGTAAATCACCTTTGCGGATTTCATCAAAAAACTAACCACATTCAGCTCAACATCCTGAATCGAATAACTTATTTTTACATTCTACAGTTTCAGTTATCCTCAATCCCATTTTACCACTTTCACAATATAAGTGCATTGCACCTTTTAATCAATATTAATGTATAGCCGACATTACCAAAGCCACATACAACATAACTCACAAGCTCGAAAACATGCTCAACATATATTTTGTGTAAAGTAAGTGTAAAATATGACAACAGGCTCAGAATTGTCATTAAATAAAAACCCCAAAAGAATAAATTGAAAGACATTTAGATCAAATACAATTATTCAGAATCAAACCAATTCTACCAGCAACTCACTAGTTTTCGAGTAATCTACCTCAAGAACATTCTCTGATCTGTAAAAGCAACATATGAATCTAAACAGCTCGATCTCCTTGATTCTCCCAAATCAAGAGCCTCCCTTTTGCTCAGCCCCATCAAAAGTTTCCTCTTTTCCCAACCCAGATTCTTCCCCACAGCATTCCTTGCTACACAATCTCTCTTTCTTTTCTTCAATTCCCTTGCAGCCTCCTCTTCAGCTGCCTTCTCAGCCTGCAAAATTGGGTGTAGTAATCAGATGAACTTCCATACGTTTCTTCAAAGCAACAATGGCCTGAAAAAAAATTCTCCACAATGTCCTCTGTATTCTCCTCACTTTCCTCAATACATTTCTCCCATTCTGTAAATGTGTCTTTACCTCACCTTCACCCTTCTCTTCTTCTTCAATACCATCCCCTTCGTTATTTGATTCTTCTGAAATTTCTTCCACCGTTTCTTTTTCTTGTGGATCTTGGGTTTTGAGATTTCTGAAATGCAGCTTCTCTTTGCAATTGGATTTGCAATAACAGTTCTAGCAGTATTGAAAAAGTATTGTTGCAGATTTACTGTAGCTTTTTGATTCCTCATGAACATCTACTAGTACAAGGTGATAAATTATCCCGTATCACTTCTTTAATCTTGTCTAATTCAGTCATGCTAGTGTGCCAAACATTACATGAAAAAAAGCCAACTAATTGTGATCAATGGCATATGAGATGATCAGGGCCAAGTTGGATTTACGTACACACAAAGGTGGTGGCATGAGATGGCCTGGTCCAAGCCCTGTATGCCACAATTTTGTGAGGCCCGCACATGCATGCAGGCCATAGTCCCAAGCCATACAAAGCTGCCCTCAAAGGCAGGCAGATCAGAGCCCGACCCACTTTGACAGTTGACACCACTAGATGAAGATGCAAACTATCCCAATTTGAATAACATTTTGCACTGATGATGCTTTTTACAAGAGTACAAGTTTTCCTCATTACTACAAGCATCACAAATGAACTGCTCACTAAAACTGTCTAAAGACACTGCTACTGATTGACAATCACGACACAAACAATTTGATAGAAATACCAAATTCATCTCCACATTCCACCAAGTTGCAAATCCGTAACTCAAAATTTAATGCTGCAGACATGCTTATAAATATTATGACGGGGAATCGGGATATTGGTGATAGGAAATGAATACATGAGGAATAGCCCATAAAGTCAATAACATAGCAGCATAAGATTAAGAATTGGATATCGAATTGCAGTATAGTAATGAGAAATAGACATTTAATTATTAATGCTTCCTCAAATCAGCAACATTAATTGAACTGGGGAATTTCTATGGCTGAAAGTTATGGTAATGGAGCCAGAACAATATCTTCATGCAGAATTTTAACAATCAATAATGACGAAAGCAGATATAAGCGAATCTCCACAAACAATTTATCTCTCCATAAAGAAAGGTTTAGCTCCGATATATAACATGCACATATATAAAATGCTCACAAGTAAAAATAGTAATCAATGCTCAGCAACATAATAATTCAAAAGCAATAGTTGACAGCAGATATCTTCTATAACTCCACATTGATACATTTTATCCTGTTGAATTCAATTAAGTATTCTTTACCCTCTTCACATTTATGGTTTACAGATATTCATTTTTGGAAATTAAAAAACTTGATATTCGCAAAAAAGGCAGGAAGATTTCTTTTGCATAAAAATTCTTAGATGCAGAAGTGCAGCGATCTCAGGAGTTACATATCAGGCAACTGAAAATTTTGGGCAAGTTAAGGTATTTGCTAACTGCTTCTTCCAACGTCCCAAAGGTGTTTCCTCAAATTGACCAAGGTATTGCAGGATCAAGGGACACCTTTTTCTTAAATTGAACATCATCTTCTCAGATATCTATACTTCTTTGAAAACATTGATTAACACTTTGTTTGATTTTACTTAAAAAGTTGATAAAAATCAGAGTCATGGTCAATAATTAATTTTAACTACACATTTCATGCGATTCACAACTTTAATCAACTTTTCAACCATACATTTTATTAACTTTTATCAAAATACACTAAAAAATTGATTTTTAGCAAAATAAACAAGCACTAAGTAATTTTTTTTCTATGGAACCGTGTACAAACATGTAAATATGTACCTCATAATGTCTATAAAAAGAAAGATTGTTGGCTTCTAGATCAATCGCTAATACAACTAAGTTTACCTCCTATTCCATTCCCTTTTCCATTTTTTTTTCAAAAATTGAAAACTAATTCTCAAGGTTTCTTCTTAACAATGTGTGTCCATGCTTGTGTGCGGACCCCTTAAGTTGCAGACATCGATCAAGTTCAAGCACATCTTATTCTGTTACTCTTTGTTTGATAGTCAACAGTAGCCTACCGGGCTTTATCAATTGATGGATGCAGAGATTACTAAATTAGCAAAAATTAAATAGTGAACTTGTAAGCTTTGAAGAATTATACCAGAAGACTTTGGTCACATTTGCTAAACACATTGTTAAAAATATTATCAAGGTAATCAGTTAAAAGACTAACATGATAATATTCCAAAATTTATAGCTGTAATCAACAAATTCCCAAAATCTTTATCTTCTCTTTTCATATCTTGCCTAGTCTGTTAAAGTTGGATGTGGAGGTGGAACGAAATATATAGCCCCAACATAATTTCTGAGAAGCTTTGGCATAGCCCCCAACTGGGGGGAAAAACAAGTGTTCAGAATCAGATTCAACTTTCTAATAACAAAAACCAAACAAAATAGATATTCTGTCAAGTTCAATTCAATGTCAAGAAACCACAGCTTACTCCATCACAACCGATCACAAAGTTTGGAAAACAAAAAATGTGGGGGCCAAATACATTGAAATCAACATTTATTCTAGAACTTCAGCAATTTCAATTAAACTATCCTTGGCCAGTTGGCCTAGCGGTTTTCTTTAATTTACCTCAAGAACATTCTCCAAAAGCTTCAAAATTTCCATCTGTAAAATGCACGTGCGAATTCTAAACAGCTCGATCTTCTCAATTCTCCCAAATCAAGATCCTTCCTTTTTCTCAGCCCTCTCAAAAGTTTCCTCCTTTTTCTGCAACCCGGATTCTTCCCCACCGCCTTCCTTGCTACTCAATCTCTCTTTCTCCAGTTCCTTTGCAGCCTCCTCCTCAGCTGCTTTCTCCGCCTGCAAAATCGGGGCATAGTAATCGACATGAGCTTCCATACACTTCTTCAAAGCAGCAGTCGCCTGAAAACACTTCTCCACAATGTCCTCTTTATTCTTCTCACCCTCCTCAATACACTTCTCCCATTCTATAAAAGTGTCTTTACAGCCGCCCCCTTTCATGAATAAACAAAATCCACATTCTCCCTCCTCCTCCTTAATACCATTCCCTTCATTAATTGATTCTTCTGAAACTTGTTCCGTCGCCGTTTCTTTTACTTGGATTTCGGGTTGGTGGGCGGGCTGCATTTCGGGTTCGGATTCCTGAGAATTCGGGGGAGACATGTTGTGGGGCTATGCGGAGGTGGGAGTGTAGCTAGGGTTTGAGTGTTAAGGTGCCCAAAAGAGGTCTGCCATTGCTTCTGTTCTTAAACCTCTCTTAAACCTTCTTGGTCTCTCTTATTAAAAAAGAGGAAATTTGCATTTTCAACCCTAACCTTTGTAATCTATTACTAATCAACTTTTTACTTAATTGCAAATCATGTCACTAGATTCTGTGATAAGCTGCCATTATTCCCGGCTCGAGATTCGAACAAGATGGTTGGACTTGGAAGCCCATGGCCGAGTTTGGGCCCTTCCGACATTCGAGCACGTGGTTGAGCGTGGGGCATCCCCGTCCAAGGTCGAGTGTGGGTGCTTTCACCTGATCGAGCTCGCACCTTTCTTCCCCAAATTTATAAATGACTTTCTAATTATGCTTGCAATTAGTGATGACTTGACAGTTACGCGACTTACACATAATATCCACATAAGGTGAAGTTGTCATTTATAGATTCTCAAATGATGAAATGCCACTTCAAAGAAATGAAATCAAGATGAATAGCTGCTTCCATATCAAAGCTCACAATTTTATTCCATGGCATTTACTCAAGTGTCCTCTTTAACTCTCTTTCAGCTGGAATAGTCGATGCATGATGTATGTTTCATCTTTTGTTTCCTTTTTGTGATGTTCTTATTAAACAATATGTCATTAAAATGGAGCACATGATAATCTAAAAGTAATATTTATTCGTACCATCGTGTTAACCCAATATAGCCATAATTACTGAATATTACAAATGAATATCGAGAAAATGGACTCGGAAGAATATATGCCTCAAAAATGAAATCCTGTCCATCTCTGGAAATTGTTCAGTTCAGTTCCCTGGGAAATTGCCAATCCAATCCCTGTTCTACCCCCTTGGCCAATCCCTCTGTAATATAATCTCCATTCATCTAAATCTCCATCCATTTGCACTAAATAGGGTGATCCCACCCCTTCACAATCCCATCCATTTTCTTCAGATTTCTTCAACAATGGAAAATCTTGAACCCTGCTCCATTGCTTCAATCCATCTGAAGATACTGCGAATCCAATACTCCTCTCACCTTCTGCAGCAACACCTTCATAAACCATCAAATATGTCCCATTTTTCTTGTTCCTAATGACCTTAGGATTCACTATCCCACACTCATCAAATGCACCATTTGCACTTCCTCCAAGAATCTTCCCCAATTTCACCCACCTCATTCCATCCCTCGACCGGGCAATGCCAACTGCGAAGTGTCCACTTTCTGCGTCGAATGAATGGTAATACATCCTAAGATCACCACTACCATGATAAACAACCTGTGGAGAGGCAATGAATAAAGAATCCCACTCTCCATCTGATCCCACATCAAACAGTGCTCCACTATGATGCTCCCCCTCAATTCTGGCCCAATGCCTTCCATCTTGACTCATTGCTAAACCAGGCAATGACTTCAAAATCTTGGTTTTGCCCTCATTTTCATTACTGTTATCACCGACAATGTGTGCCCTATGAGGATTATTGGGACTAAATTCCAAAGAATTATCTGAAATTTCGACATTTTCGGAACTAAATCCAGTGTAATAAAGCCAGTAAACAGCATTGTTTGATCTGACCTTTGTACTAGACATAATCACAATTTCACAAGGCCTAATGCTCTGTATATCAAATGCCCACCAATCTTTACTACAATTCATCACCAACCCCACATCAGCACTTGATTTAACAGCCCCTCCACCTCTCTCCCAGTGAATTCCATTGCTTGAAACTGCCAATCCGATCGATTCAAAACCCGGGTTTTCACCAGATCTCCCATGGTACCACATGTTCCACCTCTCTTCATCATCACTCAGGTACCTTTTTACCACAGGCGACCCAATTTCAAGGCTGTCCCAAGAATTCTTGGTACCCAAATCAAAGACTAAACCTCTCGAAAATGATGAATGTGAAGAATAAAGGGATTGAATTGAAGTGGGCTTGGCTTGTTTTTGAGTTCTTGAATGTGAACTGGGCTCAGCAGTCAAATTTTCATCTGTTGCATTTTCTCTGTTGATGTTTGGTTTCGTAGAGCAGTTCCTGAGAAATAAGGAAACATTTTTGTTGTTGGGATTGGTACAGAAATTAAGATTCAAAATTTGTGGTATTGTCTGAGGCCATATTGGGGTTAAGGTAGTTAAATAAGTTGATTTTGCGAGAAAACTGATTGCTGCTGTGTTTGTAGCATCCATGGCTGGAGTGAAGTGGAGCTTGATGGGATTGGTCGAATGAATACAAATATCAAGTTTGGAAGTATATTAACCAATGATATTTTGACACCTGGTTTTGTATCTATCGATTTACCTGTTTTTTGTGGTCATTCCCTTGGGAAAATAGAATATAAGAATGTCACGCATATTAAAGTTGAGTGAACACAAAATAAAATAGCACCGTCTTTTATTACGATTTGAAATGGAGAGAATAAAGTGTTCTAGCAGAGAGGTAAAGTTGAGTAAAATGGGGTGATATTAGACATAAAGTAAAAAGGAAAAGAAAAGGAAATAAGAACATTGCCTCTCAAGAAAGGTATAGCATTGGTAATTTAATCACTCTTTTTGGAAGTACAAAATATTGAAATTTGATGAGCAAAGCAAGAAAATTTGACATTTTCAGTACGATTCTCAACTTCAAAGGATTGGCAATTATGTTGATTTTCACATTAAGTTGTGGGTATCAAAAATACAACATACGGATAAAAACTTCGTTTTTAGTAATTTTTAGCGACACAATTCTGTTAAATTTAAAGATAAGAACTCAAATTACCTGATTACTATTATATAATTTTAATTCTGCCGATGCATTATTAAAGAAAACCCATCGACCAATGGAGCTGACATACAAAGTTTGTAAAATACTGATGAAAAGTTCATTAATGATGTTGACCATTACTCACAGTAAATCCATAGATTGAATAAACTACTTTCAAATCACCAATGAAAATTTCACTTGTGATGAATGATATCACATTTTAGATTTAAAATAAAATATTAACCAAACATACACAGAAAATTTGTAGGTGAAAATAATGACGTTAAAAAATTTCAAAAGAAAAAAGTACTTAACTAATCACCTAAGAAAAATTCTTAGGTGAACATTTAAAATATTTTCCAAAAGTTCTGAAATCGATCTATCTCACATATATGCCATATACTTGCAAATATTTAAAGGTATATACAATTTGTTTACTTAATATCTGGATTGAAACTTTGATTCTTGACACTTTGGCATGCTTGAAAATTGGTTGGACTAATTGAAGGATTAATTGGAGAAGAAGCATATTCAAATGGCCCAATTATCTACTTGTATGTATGGCCTAGACGGAACGATGAAGTTACGATGAATGCAGGAGAATCAATGACAATACCTATTGACAACGTGCTGGAGGGTAATGATATGGTCGAAGATGGTGTGTTAGTGGATGTTGGTTGGTGTAGACAATCGAGATAATAGAAAGGCACTATGGGTTGATTGACGAAATCTTTGAACTGGAAAATAGGACTGTCGAGGAACAACTGTTACAGGAAAAGTAGCGATAGGATATTGTATCAGAGCATGAAGAGGATGATAATGCAAAGAACTTGCAGTTTGAAAAAGGATATGGTTCGAGACAGGAGTCAGGTGCTTTGACGTTGCTTGTAGGTCAAAGTGTGCGACTATCAAGACCCAACAAACTAAACTTATGATAGATAAGATACTGGTATGGAACGTACGAGGTTTAGGCACGTCCAGAGGAAGGTTGAGAAAGTTGGTTAGGAAATTCAATCCCTCTATAGTAGCTATATCCGAACCTTTTGTAAGTGATACAAGGTTACCGAGGCTGCCAGCTAGCTGGGGTTTCCAAATTTCTGCTCTAATGAATCGGTTGGAGGTAAAATTTGGGTTCTTTGGTAGGAGGGTTTTGTTAGAATAAATTTCAAAATATTTGCTTTCCATTTGATTGTAAATTTTATGTTTTATAAAATGGGTTAGATATATAGCTTTTAATGATCCCATGTTTAAACCCAATATGTCGAATGATAACTTGGGCTGTTTTATACCTTAATTATAAAGGGTTATATCTTATATAATGTGGTAATTTAAGTATGTGGGCCAGAAATATCTAAACCCTAATTAGGGTTAGAGACGTTAATGGGATGACTCAATTAGTTTCTATATAAGAGGCTAGGCCCCCCTCCTCTCCATATGTTTTATTGCCTGTCCCATTGAGGGCTAATACTTTTACGAGGAATAATGAGAGGTAGATCTAGCTGTTGATATTTGCATTCAAAATGTATTTTACAGGTATCTCTTGAACAATGAATTTAAAGATGAAATTATTTTTTCTTAGCATGATTATTATTAAATTCAACAATTGGTATCAGATTATACATGCTTAAATTAGAACCGTTCACTAAAAAAAAAAATGATTTTTATCTTGCTAAAAAAGTATTTGCCCTTCACCGCTGATGATATGCATTCTGATTTATTGTATACCGCAGGTTTTTGAATTTTTTGTAATAAGTACACGTGCATGCTTCTTCTATTGGCTATGTTTTTTTTCCCCCACAGGTAGTTATTAATGAATTCCTTCCAAACAATTCCATCTTGATCCAAATCCGTAAAAGATATTATTTTTATATCCTGATCCCAAAGAATAGTCAATGAAAACCGATAGAAATGGAAATTAATGCAGTTTCGTAAACTATTGTCTTTATTTTTTTTTAAGGAAAGTAATAAAGGCTACCGTGTCAAATTCATGATATAATATATTAAACTAGGTGACTCGTTGTTTTTAGCCTCATATAATATGTTAAAGCAGCTATCTATGAAATTGCAATTGAATCTTTTCCATTTTCACTTGATGCTCTTCATGAATCAAATTATCGTGCATACCAGTTTTGTCTCGAATCCAGTTTTGCAAAAGATATATATATATATATATATTATAAACTAAATTATTAGCACAGACTGTCCACAAAGTATAGACAATAATCCTAATTTAGTGATGTTTATTTTTCTGGTGGATGAATATTGTCTTCGGAGGCACACCCAGGAAGTTTTCCCAGTGCGGACGAAATTAGCAAATGTATAAAAAATAATAATATTATAACACATACATTATACTTACAATTGTTCTTTACGAATTTTCATACTTTGATATCTTTATATAATCATAATCTTTAAATATATATCTTTTTCCACATAAACAATAAGGCTATCATGCATCCACTCATTTCCAATCTAATTATGCAATTTATCATTCACAAGAGATTTTCTTTTATAAAATCTTTCCATAACTGTTTTCACTATAAAATAAACAAGTGTTAATTTAAGATAAAGAAAATTCATAATTAAGATTTTGAAGCATGACACAAGAATTCAAATTAATCACACTATCTAACACATGTTTTGAAATTGGAAGACTAGAGTCATATAAATTATTTGGCCCTCCTCCCATTTCAAAATTTTTTAATAGTTATATTGAATTATTTTTGGCCCATTTTAGATTTTTTTTTCCAAACCTGGCTTGTGGGGATGGTCTGTTGAAGGAAAATGTATGTTAATTATTTAACCCATTTCAGATTTTTTTTTTTTTTTTAAACATGAGCTATGGGGATGGCCCAAAATCCAGTACAGACACCCTGGGCAGAGTCCGCCCCTGATTGTCTTATATGTTCAATGCATATATGTATATCTTAGATGTATGTTAATTTTATAATATGTTATGTGAATTCTTTTAAGTTGTTATTTAAACTTGAACATATATGATGTCATATACACTTGAAATTTTGTTATTAATTTTGTCACTCAATCACATTGGAGTTTTGACTTTGATTTTTACCAAGTTGATGATTATGATTTTGTTGCTAAATTATTATTTTGTGATTGAACTTTTCCATTGGCCTTAAGACTATACTTTTCTTCCCATTAATAGAAACATTTTGACATTAAAGTGGGTGGTAGGTACCAAAATGGCACACTCATTGTTATTTATTCG